>JACXGJ010005917.1:0-15000 GCA_016801105.1 Esox niger | reverse complement strand
GGGGTGAACGGTGGTTTGTGTGTTTGTCTACTCTAGAAATCTAGAAATGTCTGTGGAGTCAACATGGGACACGATTGGCTTAATGTCTATGGTGCATGTAATTATTGTCCCCAATGACTAAATATTGTCAACACAATTTGTATGCATGCAAAAATTAGGCTACTTTGCACACAGGCCATCTGAAGTGTCTAAGCTTTATACTGTACACCCACATGTAGACTGTATGCAGGTAATTATCAAAGCTTTATACTGTATATACAAATGTACACTGGATGCAGGTATTTCAGAAGATTTCGCCCAGTTTTTCTCCGGAGTGTTATTGAATCAGAGCTGCACCAAAGACCTACAGTCTTGCACATCTGAGATTTTGACTGAACCTGTGGTAACAGTGCATTTCCATGTACCATTTAGTCATTTTGCAGATGTTGTATTCAACTTGCAGTCATTGCCGATGTAGATAGGCTGATGTCATAGAGCTCCTATACATAAGAATAGAATAATTTGTCTGCCATCTTACCTGGGATCTATTTTAGTCAAGCAAAAATAGAAAAACTGCAGTGTTTGAAATATAATGTGGGATAGAATAGCAATTTATTGTTACTAAGTTCTGTTTATGTTCCTATAATAACGAAACAATTAAACAAACATTAACATATGTAGAGTTTATACCCTTATTCTCCAAATGTTGATACTAACAGGTCCAAACCATACCAAAATCTACAAATGTAAATACACATGCTTACCCAGGTTTTATAAGATCAGTTATAACTTTTGCATATGAACGACAACATATGCAAATGTTAAGTATGTTGTTAAGTCATTCTGTTATGTGCATGTATCAAGTTTCAAGCCCAGCGATATTCTATTGGTTCTGCTCAAACCATTATTTGCACTTTTGGGCCAGTATTGGCAGGAACAAAGACAACTACTGGGCTTTCTATTCTGACTATGTAGGGCTGGGGCTATGTTCTACTCTGATTATTTGTTGCGTCAGCAAAAATTTGTATTTACATGGCAGAGGTGAGGAAAGAAGGATACTACAGCCTACCACAGAAAATTCTAATGGAAGGACCTCAATAAAATATCAACATTGACATCTACTAATTAATCATACAGTTGATATCTACAACATTTAGAGATAACATTACCTAGCTCCAATGGCAGTTTTAAGTTTGTTACTAGCTAGCTTGGTTTTTGACAAGGTAGCTAGCTAATTTCCTTTTTATTCCATTTGTTTGGAATGGGGGCTGATAGGTGTGTAGGTTGTTGTAATTCAGTGTCAGCAGCAGTGTTGACTGTTCAACTGAGCCATTTAATATTAGCTAATGCTAACTATAAAGTTCAGACAGCGCCACCTACTTATATGATGTGTTTCTAATGTGATTAACATTGCAACTAAAATAACTTGGGTGTATATAATTTGTAGGTGGAGCTGTCACATAGCTCCTAACCCACTCAACTTGCTAGCTAGCAATAGTGTTAGTTATTAGACAATTGTTTTTAATCACCTTATAAACACATCTTAGAAGTAGCTAGCTTTCTTGTTCATTTGTTCAAAGGTAGGAAATAGTCGAGGACATATCATTCTGAATGCTGATTGGCTTAGGGTGACCACATTTTCAAACCCCCCAAACTGAGACCCTTGTGTAACCGCATGTTAATGCATGCGCACATGTATGCGCTTATGCACATGTGTTGATCATTGTGCGTGCTTGTGGCTGGTGGAGCGAGGGGAGGGGTTCACTTTAATGAGAATTGTTGCTTTGCTACTCAGTTGTTTGTTTGGCTCTTACTTGTATGTGGAAAAATTCCAGTATTATTATTATTATTATTGTGGTGAAAACAATTTGGTAGTGAATGTCAGAAATCGGGAAATATTTGTGTTTTACAGATATTTGTCAGGACCTGGGACACCCAGCTTGAAACCTGGACAGTCCTGAGCAAACTGGGATGTCTGGTCACCCTATATTGGCTGTCTGCTGTGGTACATGAGACAGTTTTCCCACTTTTTACTGCTCAAATTGGATTGTTAACCGATTTATAAGTCATAAAGTATCTTGGGTTTGTGGTATATTGCCATGATACCATGGTTAAGCCATGACCACTATCTGCTAAATCAGTGCTACTAAGGACTAAGCGGTGTGAATGTTGCTGCAGGTAACAGTCTTGCCCAAAAGGACACCTTGTGAAAAACCGTGATGTGTTATTGTAGCCTACAGCAAGCCAAATCAAAAACACCTCAGACTTAAAGGCTCAATGACCAGTTACACTGGCTCCCTCCCACCATCCTTAAGTTAATATTAACATCAATACGGAATTCCCCGCCCTCCCAGTTTCCCTTTCTTTGACAACATCAAGACGCATGTACTACAGCACACATGAACTGTCTTTTACTTTTCTGTCCAGTGCCACGGTTTCGACAGAGCATGGCGGTGTGAAGGCTGGCTGGCTCACTCGGCTTGTCTCACTTGACTTGTCTCACTCGGCTCGTCTCTTCGGCAGCGGGTGATAGTGTCACTCCACACAAACAGCGCGAGTCGCTCTGTGTAAACAGTAAATAATAAACAAGAGCTTCAATACATTATTAAGAGAATCACTTTAGGCAACTGGGATGGCATGAAGCGCACGTGGCAGCCCTGTTTTTTTCTTTTTTTTTCTTCCAACTACGTTTGAGAAGCCAATATAGATTCTGTACTGGGCTGGAATGTCATGTTTTGTCGTCATGTTTTGATTACATTTTTAGAAAAAGTTCCTGCTAGGCCAATCACACTGAGTATTCTGTTTTATAACTTCTATTTGGGATAAACATTCAGTGCTCTATAATTTGGACAATTAAATCGAAGATAGGTTTCTTTTATCTTTATGACCTACGTAAAATATCCAGTTTGGTATCAATGTACCAGTGCATATTTTGTGCAGGCAGCCTCTTTCTTGGGAATAACTTGGAAATCAAATATTTTCCTCTTGTGGATTATTGTAGAGAAATAATTGCATTGCTCACATTAAGTATTACTGATGTGTCACAGGTTGGTCTTATTTAATAACGAACAGCCCTAAGGGTGTTAAACCAGATATGGAGCACAGATCCACTCATTGTTTCATAAAAAAACAGACTTGTATAGGAATGTAATTGCTTTATTTACAACTTGTATTTGGAACTGGCCTTATTTGTTTTAAAGAATCCTATTGAAATTATTTGTTTTGCAGTAAAAACATTCCTCTAAAAATATTTCATTAATCAAATTTTATTTTTCAACCAAAATTAATACAGTCCCCGCTTTTCCTCAAATGTACTAGATATGCTTTTTTTTATCAAATGAGATAATAACAGTAGTGATGTACAATACAACAGCAGGGCTGGGAGCAGTTAATGTAACAAGATTCCAGAGTTTCTGGACCATTTGCCACTTAAGTCTTAGGTGACAACATTTACAAATCCTTAAATTAACTTACAAATAAAGATGGAGATATTTAATTTACTAGAAAACGTGATATCACCATATTTGGCTTGAGGGCTTGTAAATTATTTCCACGGGGTCCCTGTGATGCAATATTTAATCTCGTCTGTAGATGGCACTCAGAACCTGGCCTGTCCCTGTGTGTGGATATCTGTCCGCTGTCAGAGAATTACTTCACAGGTCAGAGGGAGAACTGAAGAACATGCTTTGCCTTCCCATGTGTTACACTGCTTTCATTTCAGATTTAGTGTCAGACAGACTATGGAATGAAGCTGACTCGGAGCTGTTTCTCATCTTTAAGTAAGATGAACCTGCTGGAGGAGAAATCTCAAATCAAAACAGATGAGACAAAGCATGAAATATCACAGTGTAAAGAAAATGAATTACATTAGGTAGTACAAATGAAAGCAGGATAGGGAATTTGTTTAAGTGGGATTACTTTGAGAAAAGTGAATCTAAAATGTCACTGCATTGACATATTCAAGCCTAAATGGTCATAGGTAAAAATGCACTGATAAAACAATATTCTTGACAGTAGAACCAACAACAAATCAAATCTTGAACTTTAGATTTGTTTGTTCTCCTAAAATCATTTAAACTGAAAAATTTAACACGCAAATCGGCATTCTGCGTGTTAAAATAAAGGTTGAGGTTCATCACACCCTTAACACGTCTTGTACTTGACTAAGGTGTGGAGAGAAGACCAATGTGGGATAGTGAACAAAACTCTGTATCACAGGGTGTTACACTACGAATATCCGAAATACGCAAAGCCTCCTGATGATCACGGCTGCTCATCGCTCCCCTCTCAGCTGAACCTACGCCGAGGAAGTTTGAACAATGGCTCGCCTAGGATGGTGGGATGGAGAGGAGAACGGAAGGAGCTGCTCCGCCAGAAGGCTGAGAGACAGGCAAAAGACAGCAGGAGAGAGGGAGACAACGGGGAGGAGGTCAGCAGGGTCAATGATCACGGGTGTGCATGTGTGCTCGTGACTGGGTGCATTTATCACACACATGGTCTCACACAAACACACACACACACACACACACACACACACACTCCAAGTAGACAGGGTCACGCCTGTCTCTTCACACTCTGCAGCTTCATTATTGACACCCTGAAGTGATACCCCAAGAATAAGAAGTACCCCACTCCCACAGATGTCACAGAAACAAGGAACCTTAACCGTTCACTCAAAACTCCAAATTTCTCTGCACCTCTGTTGACAAACCAACTGCTGGTATTTTGCACATGCACAATTACCCGATGAAGTCCGGCCTGAGATGTATGGACTGAGGACCAAAGGGAGGGGTATGCCTCAAATCAATAAATGAGAAGTCATGCAAGTATAACAGAGTCTTTACTTCTGGGGAGACTCCACACCGTCTGGCCTGAGAGTGGGTTTGACACCTGTTGTGTTGTTTTCCTTCGCTGACTCCTTATATTAAACTGCCCTGATAAATTTGTTTTCTCCCTCCTTTTTCTCCCCTCCCCAATTTCTTGATTTCCAATTGTTCCGACAAACAAGTCTCATTGCATCACCTACACGTGGGCTCGGGAGATTTGAAGATCGCTGCATATTTTCCTACTCAACCTCTGGGCCAAGCCGTTTAGCTTTTTTCCACACTACATGTTCAATTACAAAGTGAGCCAGGTCAACATGTGTGAGGACACGTGACTAATTACATCACCTATTACTGCCACCCCACTTCAAAGTACTTGCTAATTACTGTGTAATTACAATAACAAAAGAAATCAACATCACTATGTCTAAGTCTCAGAGGAAAATAATTACAAATAAACTATACTAAATAGTTGGTCAGATGTACTAAAACAGGCGTGTAACGCTAGCTATCAATCTGCAAATGCAATAGCATAATATTAACATGATCAATAAGATAACGAAAAAATGTATTAAGCAATTGGTTAAGTTATTTAACTGTTTTGGTACTGATCTTACTAACATTTCAAGCCTTCATACTCAACCAGTTATAAGACAGAAATCATGTGTCTTTCATTTTGGCTGTAGAGGAGAGTGAGAAGTAATTGTAATGTATTTCCTGGTGTTCTTCTGATTATTTATGTTTTCTTATATTCATTGTGCAAATGGGCAATTAAATAGTTAACAGAAATAAAAAATACCATTAAAAGAATTCTACATCACAACTTTTTTTGTCACTGCTAGTATGCACACTTTTGGGGGAATGGCATTATCGGTGGACTAAGGTTAAAGTTACCACTTTAGTTTTTTTGAATAAATTGACATTTTTGTTTGAAATTCAAAGGATCAGAAGAAATTATATTGAAAAACAAAATAACTGTTAATAATGTTGAAAAAGGTTTGATATTGTGCCTAGCCTATCTATAAACCGTTTTTAATAATGTTTTTATTTTAACGAGGATGTATTCATAAAACATTTGTTACATAGTGGAACACGGAAATGGGATTTAATTAAACACATAGTATGTGAAAAGTGATTCTGACTATATTACCATGGAGTTACACAATTAACAGCAACGCTATTGGTACAGTCATTATTACTTAGTTATATTAATTTGGTGATTACCCCTATCGCACTGTTGTCACCTGTTTTGGGGCTCCCTCCCATTTGTTTGGCGGCACTTCCAAAAGGCCAATGATATTGCAAGGGATTTGACAGTGCCATACCATGTTTCTTCAAGCAAATCATGTATGCCTTCATGTACTTCCTCCAGACCCAAGTACAATGAAAATTTATCCTTTAAACAGATGGTGTTATGTACTGTATAATGAGTGCTCTAAGGGGAAGCTCTCAGAAAAAGAAGAATAGAAATCAGTAAGGTCTGTGACAGGTAGCATAAAATCAGGTAAGAGAAGAATGTATTACATCAGACTGAGGCTGTCCTAATATGGACACTGTATTACAGCACTTACCAGTAATCCTTACTCCAATCCTCTAATTTTACAGGACATCAATGATAATCTTTTTTCATTTTTTCATAAATGGAGATACATTCAGAAAAATGTATTTACAAGTCCTAAAAGGAGTGGAGCAATTTCTATCAGACATGGTAATTGTAGAGATAATGACCAAAAACAAGTTTTTTCTTCTCTCCTCTGAGTGAGGTTTCTCTGGGGCTAAGGTACTGAAAAGCCCTTCTTTTATTAGTTTGTGGCCTGTTTAAAAATTTAGCGAGGCCCACAAACCACTACCTTTAATGACCAATTAACAGGAGCAAAGCTCTTGGAGCGACGTGAGACACGGCCTCGTTTGTGGATCTGCTAAAGTAAACAGCAGCATGACGGCAATGGTTGCGGCGGGGAGGGCTGTCTCGTTACACACACACACACACACACCCACACACACAAGCACGAATGCCACACGCACACACAAAAGCCACACACCTCGCTTCAGTGCTTATTAAAACCAAGAGGAGCGGCACCAGTTACATTTTGAGGGAAATTGTGGTGGAAAGAAAGACAAAACAGTGAGACTTGTGAGAGAGAGCGACGATACACAGAAGAGTGATGAGAGGACAGAGAAGCGAGACAAGGGAGAAGAGACAGAAGATAGAATAGAGAAAGAAAGACGAGCAAAAAAGATAGACGGAGAAGAGAGACAGAAGACAGAATATATACAGAAAATAGAAAAGACAAAGAAAGATTAGTGCAAATAGATAGAAGAGAGAAAAGAGAAAGACGAGAGAGAAGAGATGGAAAATCGAAATGACAGAGTAAGATTGGAAAGAAGAGATGGAAGATAGAAAAGAGAGAAGAGATGGAAAATAGAATAGAGAGACAAGTGAGAAGAGACAGAACATAGAAAAGAAAGTGAAGAGAGAAAAACAAGAGAAAAGAGAATTAAAGACACTGGAGATGAAGCTCATCACATGGCAGCTTATTGAGAAGAAAAATATATAAACTCTCTAGAATTCCTCCTCAATGAGATTGAAAACTAAGATTGAATCTCACTGAAGATCCCTGAAATCATTGCAAAATAAGCATAAAATCTCCTCAAACAGGAGTCCTCAAACACGATTTCTAGAAAACAGACAATTTTTGATAGTTAATGGTATTTTCCAAGCCTAGGTAAAGCAGATGTTGGTGAGTGTTGCTGGATGTTGTTGAAGGGAGTGTAAATGAGTAAAGCCAAGGTTATTAGCATGGTTCAATAATGTAGCTTCAGGGCAGGACACTGCTACTCAAGGCCATAGGCTTTCCGAGTGGCTAATTTGGACCAATCTTGTTTGCAAGTTAGTACCTCAGCCCCCGATGAGTGGCAAGCCTCTGAATTGAGCCGAAACCAATTAAACACACACCAGGAAATATACCGCAAAACACATGCATGAGTGAACATAAATAAACATCTAAAAACAGTCAGGTTTGGCATAAAGCAGAAGTTGTAGTTGATTGATCTGCCACCGGTCAGAGCTGATGCACAATTGTGCTTTTGTAGAACTTGTATTGATTATGTTGGAGAATTAACCCCTCTCCATATCAATGGTCAACCACATGTTCATCGCGTTGTAAGGGTGAATACCCATACTATCTATCAATGTCAACCCCTTTTGTTTCAGAGAAAATCCTAAAAAAGCTCTTCATGTCGTCCATATTAAGACAGCGTCTGTGTTAACAGGACACTGGAAAACATCCATATCGTGCAGGATTCCAACATGGCCCCGTATTCAACCAGCCAAGCGGCATCTTTCTCGTGCAGCTCTTTCCCACATTAGCAGACATGCGAGTCATGCTGTATGGAAACGGAATCTGCATTCAACCCTACAAAGCTTTTACATCACACGGCACGTTGAAACTGCAAACTGAGCATGCTCTCAGTGTACAGTTCTTTGGCATATAGACAAGGATTAGACAACACAGTTAATAAGACTTGAGTGTGTAAACAATAAAGGGTTGTTGTTCGCTTTGTAAAGGTTTTCCTTAATTACGCTACTAAATGACATTTTAAAAGGCAAGTCATTGGGCGCTGAGTCACTTCCTGGCTTTCCAGAGCAAAAAGAAATGAAGAGAGGAAGAGGAAGGAGAGAAAGAAAGGATAACAATGAATGAAATCCCCACCATCATCCTGTTGTAACATAAAAACCAAACAAAAAAACGGGGAATAAACACTTGTTTACCACAACGGATTGATGCCAAGGTATTTAGCATAACACAACGGCGCTATCCTGCACCCAGAGTAGGGTATTATGTGGAGATGTGTTAGTGCATGTAAACATATTTGATCATTATTAAATGTGTAAGCATCAGACAGGTTTAGCGCCGGTGGGGAAGTTGCTAGCTGTACAGGGAGAGGGGGATGGGGGGCAAGAGAAGGAGAGAGAAATGATACGTAGTAATGCTTTGTCATCCGATAGAGAAAGCTGGGTTCTCCATCAGGTGCTTGTACTACTGGCACAGGGCTCACCGTCTCATTTCTGTCTGTCTCTCCCCACCCGTCTCTCTCTCTCTTTCTCTCTCTCCCATGGGGTCTAGGACAAATGCCCTCCAGTCAGCCCCCCACCATCCTCACATCCAGTCGCCCACCTTCCATACTGGCTCCATCCAAATGAACCCCAGGAACAAATCAATGTTTAAGATGAACAACCCCCCCGTAGAGGTGACTTATAGAAAACAATTTGAACTGCGCACACCTCTGCTTAAGGCCTCTGCGAGCAAACGTTTACGTCGCCACTAACCTCACACTCCCTTGCAGTCAATTGAAATTAGATTACAGGTGGTGCAGGAACGCAGATCGGTGCTAGCTGTCAGAGTAGAGAGCCACTGTACGCCTGAAGAATACATGTTTGTGTAAATACATCCCTTGATGCTTAACACCGGCCTTGCAGTAGTGGGTTTAGAAGAACCTACAAGAATGGCATTTAGAGATAGCTGGCTAGATAGATAGAGAGATAGATAGAGAGATAGATAGAGAGATAGATAGAGAGATAGATAGAGAGTGAAAGAGATATAGTACTGAGATCAGTACTAATCATGATGAGATAAAGGTGAAGTTTAACAATGATTCCACTAATAGCTAACACGTTTATAACTGTGGTCTGATGTAATGACATGACACAAAGCAGGATTATATTGCATCAGGTAAATATTTTGCCGTTCTTTATGACAAGCACTGTAGAAACCAATTATTACGATTATGTTCTTAACACTCATAATCTACAGAAACAAATACTTAAAAAAAATATGAAATTGCTTATTGAGTATTAAATGAATAGTAATTGAGTATTAAATGCATCATAATTGAGTATTACATTTATTTCTTCTCAGGCTGCTTCTGCATATAATATCAGAGATGAAGTGGTGTTGAGGTTCCATGGAGCTGTTATATACTGTATAGATGTGACCTGTGCTCCAGAGATGGGATGGTGTTGTGGCTCCATGGAGCTGTTATATACTGTATAGATGTGACCTGTCCTCCAGAGATGGGGTGGTGCTGAGGCTCCATAGAGCTGTTATATACTGTATAGATGTGACCTGTCCTCCAGAGATGGGGTGGTGTTGAGACTCCTTGGAGTTGTGATATGCTCTACTGCTATAACCTGTCATTGCAAATCTGTATAAAGTATTTTACGTTAGTCCAAGGCACTCGATTTCGTATAATATGTTACTTTACGTTAGGTTACATTACAATGTGCTTTACGTATCATACATTATGAAGTTTCACAAAATAACAAAATCACAGCACTGGGGTTAAGATTGTGGTTAAGGTTAGGGTTAGAAAGAAAATCACTTGCCACATATTGACGTTGTAACACCACTACTCAGTTCATCTGTCAGGAAGTTCCAGTTTGAAGCATTTGGTAGGGCACCTGTCTGTGGTGCAGAAGGACCACTGTTTTTCTGGATTATTACTCAAACCTTATTTCTCCTACCATAATATATCTTACAAATTTGACAGTCAAAGATTCACGTAAAATAGTCTATGTAGTCCCCTGAGACTGGGTTGTTCCTCCTGAGAAGGCGTGGTGTTAGGCCTGGAGCTCCATGGTTTTGCATCTGCTGATATCCCTGCCTATGCAGATCCAGGGCTGTGTTAGTGTTTCTTTATTCAGCTCAGGGCGGCTCTCTGGTCATGCTAATTGCTCCCAAGGTTAAAGCGTACTAGCTACCCTCGACGGCCCTCTCTTCAACGCCATGTCTCCTCAAGTCAGGCCTTGAATGACATGTTTTGATCAGGGCCTAATTTGATCAGTCGACTCTTTCTGGGGTGGACAGGGACATAACTTTACAGTCCACTGATTTTAATCTGTGTTTATGTGTGTGTGCGTGTTTGCACATGAGTATGTCAGTATGATGTGTCAGGCTTTGTGTGTGTGTGTGTGTGTGTGTGTGTGTGTGCGTATGTGCATCAGCATTTTGTTCAGCGTGTAACGGTGGATATCTCAATCACTGTTTGCTTAAGGTTGTATCAGTATGTCACAGGGCTGTGTGAGGCTTTTTATGTGAGGCGTTCTCTGCCGGTGTGTAATGAACACAAGGTAACACACCGGGCAGTATATTCCTGCCAAGTCAAAATTACACAGATTTTAAATGTAGTTTCATGTGATTGTGAACACCAAGACAAGCGAGCAGGTTAGGGTCAGAGTTCAACAGAAATCCTCCTAGCCCCCGACAACACCGTCAGGTACTTGTATCCTGTTTTCAGGTTATAAATCTAACCATACTTTAAATAAGGTACTTTCTCTTAACAAGCTGTATTAGATAATACCACTTGGTTTTAGAAAATATACCTTGAATATCAATACATTTGTCTTGTTCCATTGGTAGATGGAGTTTACTAATTTCAAGCAAATATCTCTAGAAATACAGTCAAAACATTTTTTTAAATACATTTTTGCAGGGTACAAATCTAATATGGCGGTTATACCCTACTGGCCCCCCATCACCCAACCTTCCAGTGGGCTCTTCTGTCCCTCCCCTGTAGAATCCTCCTGTAGGTTGTCAGGGCTGAGACCCATCCAGGTCCAGAGGGGTTGTCCGGCTTTGTCAGGGTACAGCCCCGAGTCCGGATGAAACCTCAGGATGAGTGTCAATGCCTCTCTGTTTATTAGTAAATACAGAACCTTCTTTAGGAGACAGTGAGTAAATAGAAGACGTTGAATGGGTCCTGGACAAGCGCTGATGTCCTCTGTGATTGTCTTCCGATGGACAGAGGAATGGAGTAAGGAACAGCTTCAGGTACAGTGTGTAGCCCTGGCCTGTACAGTATGTGACACTGTGACAGCTGTGACAGTGGTACTGATGTGGCCCTGTGAGTGAGATTGATAGGGCCTATGATCAGGGACACTCCGGTCCCCCCATCGGCATGGAGATGGATCGCATCACAGCGCCGTCTCCTCCGGTTCCAGGATAAATGAACTGAAGGGGGATCTATCAGTCCCTGAGAAAGAGAGAGAGAGAGGAAAAGACGAGGGAGAGATGGAGTGACGTAGAGTGAATGAACTAGGGAGAGGGGAATAGGGAAATGGGGAGATTTAGCGAGAGAGGAATATAGAGAGAAACAAGAGAGGGAGAGATTTGGACAGAGAAAAGGATTATGAGACAGAAAGGGAGAAAGTGATGGAGGGAAAGTAAAAGATATAATGCAGAAGAGAGAGTAAGAGGAAGTGAGAGTGAGGGAGAGATAGAGACCACCATGGTGACCCGCAGCTAGGTCAAGCCTTCTCATCCCTGTTCCCATCACAGGTTAGGAGTGGGGGTGTGGGCTTTTCTCCTGTGTTTGGGGTCACACTGCGTTTGTCACTGTGAGCGATCTGACGCTCATGCGAATCCATCAACAATATGTTGTGTGGTGTGTGTTTGCGCATGTGACTGTGTTCGCGTCGGTGTGTGTTTGTCAGCGAGTGTTTGTGTGCCTGCCTGTGTGTTTGTGCATCTGCGTGTTTGTGTAAAACCTCGCTGTTATTTGCACAGGATATTACAGGGTAATCAATTTCATACTGTCAAAACTGAATATGGTGGATTACTCTGAACTGGTTCGCATACCCCAGCCTTTGTCAACTATCTCAGGCACAGGGACGGGCCACAAACACGATGACTTCCCGGCTTAACTGGGAAAGTGTTCTCTCTGCTGATTTGGCCCTGGCATCATCTAGACTTTGTCATGGCTGATTGGAAATAGGCACCTTATTGCATTAGGCCATGGCTTATTAAGCTAATGCTCTTAAGACAAGCCTTGCTTAACTGGGTGACAGCTTCTCAATTAGGTCGTCTGTGAAACATCCTCCCTGAACTAATTGCCCGGGACCACAAGCCAGAGCATTGGGATTAGCGAACTTTGGAATTCTTCGGACATCTCAGCTTTGCATGAGCAGGTCGTGGAATCCAGAGGCATATTGTGTGTATGTGTGTGTGTGTGTGTGTGTGTGTGTGTGTGTGTGTGTTTGTAAGGTTTAAATGTGTTTGCTCAGACATTGACTGGTCTTAAACGTCACAGGGGCAAAAGCTGTATTTTGGATGTAATCAATGATATAAAAAATAACACGTCGAAGGCAATTTGATTTAGATATTAGAAAGAAAGACTTTGAAATGTCCCCGTTTTTTTTAAATATAAAAGACCTGATATAGATGTTGCTTGACATGTCAATAATGTACCGTAAAAACCCCGTATTATATATGACAGACGTCTGAACATGTTCCGTTCTAATTCAGGATTGATTGTTCCATCCTCCACTTCCTCAATAATTCCAACAAGGGCTCCGACTTTCTTCTTAAGTGCCTGCGCCGTTTATGATTGTGTGATATCATGGTATGGCAATAGTGTCATTACGCCAAGGTAATTTGTCGGAACTCAACAAAGAAACGTTGTAACAATTAATCATGGGGTGAATGCGCAAGAACATGTAATTATGATCATTAAGCAACGAGGCACAAGGGCAATTATCTCCGATCAGCCCAGCCTGTCACAGACGTGTCAGATCGGTGATGTCGTAATAGCTCACAACTTCCGTACGGTCTGTTCGCAGGAGGTGGTCGGGGTGACGTGATCCGGCCACAACAACATGACATGGGGTGAACTGCTCTAACAGCGCTGTGGTGACCTTGGGGAGTTCTTTTGTAGAATCCACTCAGCATAATATATACATCTACATATTACATTATGTTATATTTTGCATATACATATTATTGGCTGTGATATATGTAACAATACAAAAGGTAATGTAAATACAGTATTGTTTGTTATTATTTTTTGGCCTCATATTTATTGCTGCTTTATGGTTACAGTTGCAGAGTTAAGAGAAGACTGGACTTTTTGTTTCTTACTCAAACTAGACACCTAAGTCACAGTGTCAATCTAGACACACTTTCTTATAGCCTTGTTGTCTGCATACCTGCATGATGTGAAGGTATTCTAGGAACGGCCATATTGACTTTCCAGAGAAAAGAGGCTATACGCTAGCCTGAATCTATAAAGTAAAAGGTTGACTTGAGCCTGAAAACCATACAGACAGTCGTAAAAACAAAACATTGATAGGCCAGGAAATGCCATGGAGTTAATTAAACTGATTGGCTGGTCTGTCCTAAAGCAAACCTGACCTGCCAATCACAGTGGATGTTTCTGCTTTATTCTCCTGTAACAAACTCTGGAATCGGCTTTCTGCCCTGCTTGAAACCAGGGAGAGGATCGACCTGACAGAGCTGTGTGTGATTGGAAAGAACTTCAGCGTCTGTACCCGTCAATCAATCACCAGAGAGTCGGGAAATTCTGACCTCTGTCTACTGCCGAGCTCCCGCTAAATCTGCCGAGCGTGAAAATAATGGACGTTTAGGATAAAGACTCCTACTGTAATTACCTCCACCTGCTATATACATTTATAACGGCAGTTGAAAGGATATACAGGCCTCACCCAACTTGCTTCCACTCTCCTGTCTCTTCTTTCGGGCTTACTTCATCTTTCTCACTCTTTTTCTCAGTCTTTTCTGTCTCGTTTCACTCCCTCCATCTAAATATCTCCCGGGTCACTATGCTCTTGAGGAAGAAAAGACAAACCAATAGACAAAAGACAAAAAATAATGTGGGTTTATCACCAGAAGCCCTCCCGGATAAAGATAACAGCCACAGAAGGCCTTTCTTCATGGCAGCCAGCCTCCTCAAGCGCCCTCTCTTTTTTCTTCTTTGTTTTTCCTTTGGGCACAGTTCTCTATCTGTCTCCCGATTCTCTCAATTGCAAGCCTATTTGGAGCATGTTTGTTTTCACGCTCTTTCCCCTCACTCACAATCTCTCCCTCCTCATTTCGTCCCTCGCTCCCTCTCTCAGCGTATGTACATACATATGTGCGGGCGAGGCGTGTATAACCCCAGGTAAGCTCAGTGGAGGAGCCCGGCTCTCCTGTCTGTAGGAGGCTGTGTCTCATCTCCCCCCCTGCATCCCTGTAGCTTTAATCTGTGACAGACCATTTCATAATCACAGCCGAGGGGGTCTTCTCTCCTCTCCTTCCTCCTCTTCTTCCTCCTCCCGCTCCTCTTCATCTCCCTCTCCTCGCCTTTCGCCCCCCCCCCCCCCCCCCCCCCCCCCCCCCCCCCCCCCCCCCCCCCCCCCCCCCCC
>JACXGJ010005916.1:0-36773 GCA_016801105.1 Esox niger | reverse complement strand
ACTACGTGCACAAACATTCAACATAAGTAGGTTCCCCAATTGGAGGCAATAACGAACACCTGCCTCCAATTGGGGAAACCAAAGCACATAGAGGTGGCTAGAGCCACCTATTTAGGCCATGTCCTGGCTATGGCCCCAGCCAGCGCAAAGATGGCTAGGGGCATAGCCAGGACATGACAAGCAGGTCAATAATCTCAAGCGAAAGGTCAAAGCAACATTGGAGTGCTGTAAGAATAACATCCGAAAGTGTCACAGTCCCAATTTATATCCCATTGAGTATTTGAGGCACAAAAAATTGCAGTCAACCATTGTCGTCCAAGCAATCTGGAGCAAATCTGCCAAAATTGGTGCACAATCAATCTGTGATTGCAAAGCTGTAACAAAACTACCCTATAGACTTGGCGCTGTAATTGCAGCGAAATGTGATATAAAAAAATTATAATGTGGTTAACAGTGCAAGCAACATATTTCTGTTTTTTTATTTTACTTATGAATATAATACAACCAATGTCAAATTCAAATAATTTGAGTTTGAGCATCAGTTGTTTTTGATAATATCTAACGGAATAAATATAAATGTCAAATTGTTTTTCTTATCATGATTTTTCATCTCATGGCCCATGTGGGCTCGCTGAGGCTCACTTGGGGGCCTTTAACACTCTGTTGAGTACAGCTACTGTGGTGTTTTGCTACACTGTCAGTTTGATAAACATTTTACAATGATGTCAGATCTCATCCCTGATTTTACATGTCACACACGGATTGAACAGTTCCTAACAGACATGAGCACACTACCACTGACCTCCAATACACAGAGGAGTTGTTGTAGGAACATACTGTAGTTATTATAAGATTTGACACAAGGACCGTACAAAACTCCTAGGGCTCATCTCTGCTATGGCAACATCACAAATGAGTCTTTCCCAACCACGTACCGTTTGTAATTATGTAACTGACTGCTTGCTTTCAAGGATCTTTTATCATCTAACCAAAGACTGTGATGAATTGATGGCTGTTAAGGCGGCTCAAGGGCAGACAGGCTCTTATGACTGTTCTGTATTTAGGCCTCTGTGTTCCAATAATACTCTACTTTAGGACATGCTTTTATTTTTGTCTATTGAGGTTAGAGTGTGTCACATTACTGAATAGCGTATGTTGGATTTGGCAATTATAAATTGTAGGTTTAAAATATTTTTCATATATTCAGATTTGGTAAATGATTGACATCTGGGAAGAGCGTTATGTAACATATCATGCTCATGTGTGTTCTGTTGGAAGTAAAAGTAGCTTTAGTTGAAAACATCTATATGTCAATGCATATGTATCCTAAAATAGTCTAAAATTCAATGCATAACAAGTTTACTTAAAAGTTAATTAAATGAGATGCAGTAGCTACAAACATTCAGTTCACACAGTGTACATATAAATAGATATCCCCTCAGACCTCCCCCAGACGTATCCAATATGTTTACAAGTCTTCTAGAAAGGCAATCTATCTGAATGTCTTCAGAGCCAACCTTCATGCCTAGCAAAATATATTCAGGAGATTTATCAAAATGAATGACAATATAAATTATAAATATAAATGACAAACAACTTGCATCTTCTGGCTGGCATTCATTAGCAGACTGAATTTGAGATTGAGAGTACTGAAATTCCTTGCGATTGTCATGCAAATCAACGAATGACTAGATGGCTTGCCATTGGCCGATTACAGTCCTCTTGATTATGCCAAGGGGCAGACACATGAAGATATTAGAGATATAGCTGGTATATAATGGGATAATCAACTAATGACTAGATGGCTTGCCATTGGCCGATTACAGTCCTCTTGATCATGCCAAGGGGCAGACACATGAAGATATTAGAGATATAGCTGGTATTTAATGGCAGCTGTATTGCATGAGAGGGGAATGACTCCTTCTGAGGCAAATGTCATTCCACTATTGGCAGTAGGGATCTCGAGTGGGGCATAAGGAAGGTGGAAAATAATAAGAATGCAGATGTTTTTCTCCCTGAGTTGTTGTCAAATGTGTTATCATATCTGGAAAAACTAACCAGCTTTCTCATGTTTAGTATTGGCCAATGGAAAGAAGCTATTATTAGAAATATGTATCACTTTGTTGTTTTTGCTAGTCTCTGCTGAGATGACACAATAGCTCTAACTAGCACGGCAACATTGTTGGCTGAGGGATTATTAAATCAGTCTTTTATTAACCTGACTGTATTTCTCCCTCTTCGCTTTAATTACCCTCTGGTTATGGTTAGTTATGGTTAGCTTAGTTCTTCAAATAATGTGTGTGAATCAGAATACCTATTTGCCTAGTTAGTGTAGCTATTGACCTAGTTTTAGTTTGTCAACCTGCCATAGTATTTTTTTTATCAGAAATATGTTACGGGCACTATTCATTTTTTTTCAGTTAATTTTATTGTGAAGATTGTTAAAGTTATCAACTGTCTGTTTAATAAGTTAAAACACTGCTTAGATATGGATTATTACCTCACAAGACAGTTTTCAGTCACCTGGAGGCTGAAAGAGCCACACTACAGAACAACAGCCACATGACCCTGTCTCACCTCAGGTAATTCAGGCTATCAATAACATCACAGTATATACAGTATATTTTATAAATGCTAAAACTCCACCGAGTCGCACAATAGGGACTGTGAATGGTATTTGGTATAATTTATTGTATTTCTAATGTGTGATTTGCTAGGTGGCTTTGCTATTGTGTATTTTTGGTTTGTTGTTTGTTCATAGCGTTGCAAAGTGACTTCTTGAAACAACTGGTGTAAAATGGAATGAACTTAAATTATCCTTGACCCCAAGGACATGAGATTAGGGCAATGGTTGACTGGTTGCGCTGGCTGAAGATTGGAGCGGGGGAGGAGTGCATCATGGGGAAAAAAAGCTTTGGTCAGCGCCCATGGGATGAACACTCGAGGGTGGGAGTCTGTTGTGTTAGACATTGTCAGACCTGCAGAGGACCGTTAGCTGGATGAGGTTACGAGGTCAACCAGGCGAAGACTGCACTGGTGAGAGAAAGGGGCGTGAAGACAAAGAGAGACAGAAAGATAGAGGGAGAGTGACGGAGTTAAGAGTGGGTTGCCTGCACTGGTACTGCTGTGTCCTGTCAGAGCTCTGGTGCTCCATTTTTAATGATGTCTGAGCCAGGCCTGTTGGGAAGATATGTACTGGGCAAGACCCAAGGCCAGACAAGCCAATCTCTGTTCAGTCAAACCTATCAATCACTCTGGACTGCAGAGATCAATAAGGAAAGGCACACCAATGATGAAGAGCTGAGGATCTTCACTCGTCAATCTTTTTTTCATTTATAAGACATTAAGGAGACCCATTTCTCATATACATTGGTGCAGTTAATTTCTCAAGCACACTGGTACAGTCCATTTCTCATGTACATCAGTTGTACTTTGGGTTTAGAAGCCCTCACCAGTGAGGATTCTGTTTGAGCTTGGAGAGTGTATTATATTAGGATTAATTTCCGTCAATGTGTAAAAAATAAATAACTGAAATCTTTGTATTAGGTTGAATCATAATGTTAGCATGATGTAGACTTCCTCTATGGACCGTTGATCTACTTTTCTGTATCTGTAAGTTAATTAAAGTTGGCGTAAAAAGGCAGAAATTTAGTTTTTTTCATCACATTGCCTTAGGCCTGAACATAAGTATCTTCTGTATTTTAACTATTGCATGGATGATATTAAATGAATGGTACAGCAATAAATAAGGCCTGTATAAATGACAGGAAAAGGTCACAAGGTATGTTATCCCAGGAGGTTTAGGCATTATTTTGTGTTATATTTTGTTGCAGAACAACAAGGCCGTCATGGAAACAGAAATCCGAAAGAAGAAACCTGAGAATGCTGATGAGATCTTAGATACCTTCCCCATAAGATTGGAGTAGTGTAGCACCTACAGTTGTCTCACTCTGGTCTGGCTTTCTCCTTTTTCAACATGGACCTGCTATTTGTTATATTATGTATACTATCGGAACTCCTTGCTGTAAGCTGTAAGTAAATGTTGCATTTGTTTTTACTAGATTTTCTGTAAAATGTTTCTGTGTGTGGAAGAGTATTCCCTTCAAAACTGATTTTAGTACTGATATGAAAAACAATTTTGACAAGTAGAAAGGGGTGTATATACATTTCTACCATGCTTGAACGTGTTCGTCTCTCAGGCTATCATAAGCTTTGACAGATTCCAATACTCTGTATCTGCTCTAACCGGACCATGCCCCTTGAGACAATCTTTTTTGATTATTTACTTTCCTTAAAATGTCATTTTTAACCAGTAATATGTATTGTGTAATTAGACCGGTAAGTTATTAGGAATCCCAATAAAGGAGAAACCGAAAGATCAAAATATTTAAAAGGGAGAAAAAAATCAAGTAAAGCTAAATTTGAGCAGTGGCGGATTTAGCTTTTTTGGGTTGCCAAGAAAATTTGATTTGGGGCCCCCTCATCCCTTTCGGTCAGGGGGCTTCCTAGCGGGTTGGTTGGCCCCCTAGCATTTGTGGACCCTAATGACTGCTTATGTTGCTAATGCCGAGAACTGGCCCTGTGTCTAAAGTCTGTGTCAGACTAAACACTCATTGCTCAACCGTTTCCCGCAAAAACGTTTTCAGTGATTTTTAATCATGGCAGAATACTAACCAGTCAAACAAGCCATGATCTCCATTCAGTTCCACTGATTGTTCAAGCTCAATTGTAATTAATTAAAAAGCTAAATTTCAAAGCTTATGATCCTGAGCCTGGTTCCTCTCTAGGTTTCTTCCAAAATGTTGGCCTTCTTAGGGAGTTTTTTCTAGCTACAGAAATTCAACACTACTGTTGTTTGCTCCATGGGGTTTAAGGCCGGGTGTTTTGTAAAATCACTTTGTGACAACTTCTGATATAAAAAGGGCTTTACAAAATACATTTGATTAACTGATTTAAAATTGTACTGAAATTTGAAATTAAAGTTGAATATAGCTGGATTGTTAAGCTGTTGTGATAGAAGTGGAATGGACATAACATTCCATCATTCTGATAATATACACAATTTTAGAGTTTTCCCTGGTGAAATTTGATACCGTTTCCTAATACGCATGAGGCTAGAATAGCATCTTACTCTACATTGAATGCAGATGGTTGACGTCAACACACCTCATCGAATATTTAACTTAGTGTTCAAATAACAAACTCTATCATGCTCAAATGCAAAAAAGGAAATAGATGCATACATGTTAGTTCCATGCTACGTCCTCTAACGATAGAGGTCTAGTAGTCCTTTTCATTTGACCTTCCATTCTCCTCAGATTTATGACTTTCGTTGTTATGTTGCATGATGTTGACGAAGTATGCATTTCAGCCGGGTAATATTGTATGGGGTTACCTTTTCTGCTCTTCTCACGTTGAACTGGCTAATAATAGCATGGGAACGGATCAATAGCCAGGAGTGTAATGGAGTATAGGCTTTCATCCCTTAGGAGGATCTCAGGTCCGGTCGGTCTATAGTGCTCCAACATGGGTTTTCTTTGTGTTAACATATTTTAGCACTTTATTCTGTACTTGTGTGTCCTAGAACATTTTCTCCTCTGGGACAATTCAAACAGATAAAAGGTGGGCAAACTGTAGTGAATGCAATGCATACATGCCATAACTGCCCAGGAGACAAACCAACTCAGCAAGTTTAACTCCACTCCCATTCGTGCGGTTGAGATTAATAACCCTCAGTAGTTCTTTATGATAATCATTGATTTGTTGTAAGCTAATATACCCAAGTTTTTCAGAATATTCATAAGATTGATCATTTATTAGAATGGCACTAATTTCCTATATTAAATGCCTTTATTGAAATAAAAAATAAGTATTGTTTTTCCTATATGTGGAAGGTATTAAAAACAGTTTTTAATGTGATCTTTAGACCCATATTTGACCATGTTCCTATTTTCATGCTTTTATAAGTAATAGAATTGCTGCATAAAAGAAATAACTAGACAAGCTAATCTTTACAGAGCTCTTAGATAATATTGAAATATTCAATCAACATCAAATTCAATGTTGTTTCAAAAACCACATGACAGGACCCACCCTTTGATGTCTGCAGTGACGCCTGGTTGGTACTCCTGTGAATATGTGCTCTCCCAAGATGATGTCATTGATCTCTAAAACGTGGCGCACCTGTGCCCCGCAGGAACCAATTAAGTTGTATTTTTGAGTTGCATGCTGCAGCAGTAACTGTTACTACCATATGTGATTGTGGGGGCAATATATCCCCGCGCTCTGTTTGTTTTTATCACAGGCCAGGCGGATCTGATCCAAGGACGTATAGTGGGAGGATACGCACCTACACCCCACGCCATCAAATACATTGTATCGATACAGACAATTAGAGGACAGCACTTCTGTGGAGGCTCCTTGATAAACAAATACTGGGTACTGACAGCAGCACATTGTAACATTGGGTAAATACTCTTCCTCTCCGTGTTTGGTGAAGTGCACACCTGATCTAATCCAGAGAGGTCCGCTACGGATTAGGATACTGTACGTAGAGGATTACTCTGAGTGGATTTAGTGTGGATGGGTTGGGATCTGGTTACGGTAGACTCAGGGGAGTGACATGATTACACCGTTCAACATTAGAACACACTCACTGACAATGGAAGACATCCACTTGACATTCATAACAGTGTTTGGGCGTGTGAGGAAGAGATTGTTGTGTGTGTTCGAGCAGAACATTTAGCGAAGGAAGGTCAAATAAAAGTGTTGTTTTGTGGTTAAGGGATTGTGTTTAAATGTATTTTAGGGTTAGCTTTGGTTAGGGTTATTGTTAGGGTTAGGTTTAAAGGTTAGGGTTAAAGGTTAGGTTTAAAGGTTAGGGTTACATTTAAAGGTTAGGATTATCATTACGTTTACGTTTAAAGGTCAGGGTTATCTTTAGGGTTACATTTAAAGGTTAGGAATATCATTAGGGTTACATTTAAAGGTTAGGAGTATCATTAGGGTTACATTTAAAAGTTAGGAGTATCATTAGGGTTACATTTAAAGGTTAGGATTATCATTACGGTTACGTTTAAAGGTCAGGGTTATCTTTAAGGTTACATTTACAGGTTAGGAGTATCATTAGGGTTACATTTAAAGGTTAGGAGTATCATTAGGGTTACATTTAAAGGTTAGGAGTATAATTAGGATTACATTTAAAGGTTAGGGTTCATGCATGTTTTAGGGTAATATGTAAGATAACTTATTTGCCTTTTTTTAACTATTTTTCTACCCCGCTGATTTTGTACCCACTGATTGTGATGTACCCACAGCAGACAGATCTTCGAGCCCTCAGACAGCACTGCATTAAAAACCGATGTGATTCTGTGGTGGATATCACTGCATTGGCTCAGGAACACTTCCGAAAACCATTGTCTTGTAAACACAGTTGCTGCATCCACAAATGCAAGTTAAAACTCTAACATGCAAAGAAGAAACCATATGCAAACAATATCCAGAAATCCCACCGCCTTCTCTGGCCCTGAGCTCATTTAAAATGGACTGAGGCGAAGTGTAAAACTCCTGTGGTCTGACAAATCAACATTTTTAATTATTTTTGGGAATCATGGACGGAGTGTCCACTGGACTAAAGAGCAGAGGGACCATCTGGCTTGTCATCAGTGCCCAGCTGAAAGCTCAGCATCTGTGCTGGTGTCTGGGTGCGTTAGTGCACATTGCACATCTGTGAAGGCACCATTACTGCTGAACAATACAGGTTTTAGAGCAACATATGCTGCCATCCAGATTACGTCAAGTCCATACTTATTACAGCAAGACAAAGACAAACAATATTCTGCACATATTAAAACAGCATGGCTTTACAGTGAAAGTGTCTGGGTGCTAAACTGGCCTGCCTGCAGTCCATACATGTCACCCATTGAAAACATTTGGCGCATTATGAAACAAAAATATGACCGGGGGGCCCTGCACTGTTGAGCAGCTGAAATCCTATATCAAGCAAGACTGGGAAAACCTGTCACTTTCAAAACTACACTAATTGGGTTTCTCAGTTCCCAGTATTCCAGAGTATTATTAAAAGCAGTGGGGATGCAACACAGTGGTAAACAACTGCGTTGTCGGCATCACATTCAAAATGTATACATTTTATTTTTCCAAAAACAATAACATTTCTCAGTGTCAACATTTGATATGTGGTGTTTGTACTATTTTCCATTAAATATAGGGATACATGGAGCCTTTTTTTTATTTGCATTTTATGCAGCATCACAACCTTTTTGGAAATGGGGTAGTACAAACTGTGTGTGTGAGTGTTTGTATGTGTTTGTGTGTGTGTGTGTGTTTGTATGTGTGTGTGTTTTTGAGTGGGGAAGTTACCTTGAGATATTAATCCAAAAGTCAGAAATATTGACGCACATACAAAGACGGAAACTAGACTAGACAGATTTTGTGATTATAGCTCTTGGCTGACCACCCCTTTGCAAAACAAGTTGGCTTTATTAAACACTGCCATAAATATGGTGTTAGTTGAGCTACAGTTATGCTCCAGGGCTGGCGCTGAAGTAAACAAAAAATAATTGGACTGATGAACATTCTTCCTACCACTGGTTTGTCAACACATATAATGTAATGGGCCCTAGTCTGCCACTGGTCGTTCCGCATTTAGTTGTTAGTAAGTGAAATGTGTCTGTTTCCCTCACAGAGTGGAACAAATGATGATAGTAGCAGGAGACTATTCCCTAAGCATGTATGAAGGGACAGAACAGCTCTTCATACCTCAGCTCTTGGTACCTCACCCACAGTACAACAAGATTACAAACAACGCAGACATTATGCTTATAAAGGTAAAAGAGAGGACCAAATAAGGGTGTTATCTATGTATTTTGTTGTAAAAAGGAACTGTCATGTTGGCATTCATATTTTTTTATAAGAGGCTCTTTGAAGGCCTTGGTACAGGATGCACAGTCCTGCCGCGCCCCAATCCAAACCTTCCTCACATGCCCCCCGTGTCTGTCTTCATCTCTTTCCAGCTGAAAGCTCCAGTGTACCTGAACAGCTATGTGTCAATCGCTCCGCTGCCCCGTCAGGATGCTTCTGTGGCAGAGGGACGGTTGTGCAGCGTATCAGGCTGGGGCTTTACCAGCTCTAGCGGAGACGTACCCACCACTCTGCGCACTGTCAAACTGCCCATCGTCTCCACGGCCGGATGCAACGGCAGCGACTCCTTCAACGGGAACATCACATCTAACATGCTCTGTGCAGGCTACAGCAATGGGGGGAAGGACGCGTGCAAGGTAGGGATCCAGGCTATAGCCGTTAGGGTCCTTTCTGACTGCATGGGCCGGGTCATGGAATGGGCCCGTTTTGTACATACGTTGTACTAATCGTAACTGATTGGTCAAGGGAGACAAGTCTTAGATCTTTACGATATCCATATGAGAATGGATCCAACTGTTGATTGCCGTCTCGCACAGTTTAGAGGGCTGTATGTGTTTCTTAACTCAAGGACTCTGTTGTTTTAGGGAGATTCCGGGGGCCCACTGGTGTGTGAAGGTCGGATCTATGGTCTGGTTTCCTGGGGGATGGGCTGTGCCGATCCCAAGTACCCCGGAGTCTACACGGCTGTGTCAAAGTATCGTAGGTGGTTAGACCAGACCATATTCAGCTACTACGGCTTCTGCAGCAATTAACTGCAATCTGGTGTTTCGGTCCGAACCACAAAATCGTGAACTTGAAACACTTAAGAGAGCAGGTTGTTTGGTTTCTATGAAGCTCTGTGTCCTGTAATCATCCAGGCGCTACATTATGAAGCATAACCGCGTACAGCATGCATTGTCAGGTCTGCGGAGGGGGCATTTAGACTCTATAGAATAGTATACAAATTGTGAAATTGTATTGTATTGTTATAAAAAGTCATGCGAACACTGTGTTTTCCTTTCTTTATATAGTCTACCACTATCAGTTCTGGGTGGTTTGGTTCGAACAATTTGTATTAGTATCATCAATGATTTAAATTATAAAAACTATTCTAGATAGCCACCACATTTTAATTATGTGACGTAGAGATGTTACTGTTTAAAGATGTCTAAAAAAAAGTAGAATTGCATTTCAGAATAAAGGCTTACAGTAATACAACAGGAGTGAGCTCATTACAAAAACAGAATTGATGGAATCATTGCTAACAAGCACTTTAGCAGATATAACTGGCATCTAACCACATGCTTCAAAATTAAGTTGCGTAAACAGTATGACCACTAATTTGTCTCAAACCTTTTTATATTCACGCTCTTTAATAAAATGGTGGATGGTGCTATTGGGCAGATTAAACCAAAGGACTGCCATTAAATCCGAGTGAAATATGTGAAGTCAGGCCGGCTCAGCAATCTCTGCTAATATTGCCTCTGAGATTTTAATCTTGTCACCCTGCCTGGAGTAAACACTAAACACAACAGCTGTAATTCCTGGAAGGAACGGCCAGTCTGCCTTTCCTCTAGATTGCTTTACCACCCTAGAGAATTCTGTGGACGCTGGCAATACCTGATATTGCTATGCGTATCACAGCAGGATGAATACTTCATGGCCTACTTTAAGGGCTTCTCTGGTTTCACCGATGTGTGATAATGCGGTCACTCCCCATGAGATGAGTGTGTGTCAGGCAGCCGGGATGATTGGCGGTTTCTTCAAGCTATCTTCAGAAGTTGTTTCATGAAGAGTTGTTAGCACTGTGCCGTCTTTTCGATGGGTCAATAGAGTATATTGACTGGATCACTTGACATTTAATCATTTGAGTTTGCCATATATACGAAAACATGAAAAGAATGTTTAAAGATTTTTTGGTGGTTGTTCATTGTATTTAGTATACAGTACAGACAGAAAAAATCCCAAGGAGAAAGTCTGTGTTGTTACAAAGGCAAATCTTGTTGGTTTGAATAAATAAAATTCTCCTTCCAAAAACTAGGCCAGGCAGTAGGCATATTCCCTGACCAGCACTGACAGACTGGTACCTAGATTTTATCCTTGTCAATGATTTCTAATGCTTTCCCATTGGGACCTGTTAGTCAGTGAACGGCAGAGAGGCTGTGATCCCATCCAGGGCATGTCCATCCATTTCCAGACAAAATGTTCAGACAAAGATGCTTTATTATTAACCCCTTTCTCCAGTAAAATGTGCAGAAACACATAATGGACTAGCTGTGCAGGGTGTCAATTCCTCACTGTTAGGTGTTTGTAGTACTTTTTGTAGTACAGTTCATATTCAGTCGGACAGTCACATGGTATAGCCCTTTGGATTTTATATTCATAATTAATCTTAATCTAGTTGCACTACTGAGAATTATATGAAAATGATTGGAAAAATGTAAACAAAATAATATTAGAATTACTATCAATCAAATTAATGCATATTTTAATATAAGTGATTTAAGAGGACATTTTATAAATATAAAAAATGCTTTTTTGTGATAATGACTTAAGCACTTTTGAATAATTGCTGTGAGTACCATCTCCTGACAGCGGCATTTCAAACAGGGTTCTGACAAACAACCAATAGAGGTTTGCTAACCGGAAAACAACATTTGATAATCAACTTAGGACAGACAGCAACATCACTTTTCACAACTGATCTGCATTGAAAGTACCAAGGTTTACATTACATACTACAGGAGGATCTATGACAGGGTGGATACAAGATGGCGGACACATTGGCAAAGTGAGGAGAAACATACAAATATATTTGTAATCATATTGGACGAAAATGTATACCGTAGTTATGTTTTGATTGCCGTTTCCGCACCCAAGCACTTTTACCAGAAGGGGGCGTGTGAACATCAGGGCACACAGACACAGTACATCATCATGATGCCATGACTCTCACACTGAAACACTACGTCTGGGCTGCTATAGCAATGAATGTACACTGACCTGAATAATACGTCCATTTCGAGAGTGTCTAACAAAGGTTGGTAAAATATGTCTTGTTCATTTTGGGAACTGTAATTATAACAGTGTCACATGATCACATGTAATTGGTCATAATTGCAGACTGTTATTACTGAGGTTTAAAGACAAATGCTTGTTACCATGTAATTACACTGTAATTAGGAACCAATCAAGCAGTACCTTTATTTCTTGAAGACAGCTGGGGCTCATGTTACTGTGGCCTGAAATGACCGAACCAAAGAGATTTCTGAAATCTACATAGAGGACACAAGCCATTTTCAGTTAGCTAAAGACAATGAGAAAGAGAGAAAGGCAGCAGGAGAAAGGGATAGCTATAGCATCCTCTCACAGTTCAGGTGCTAACCCTTACCCCCAGATGACCCTGAAAGGGTTTAAGCTGAGGGGCATGACAGAGACCCCTGAGGTTAGCACCCGTGGGGTCGGGGGGGTGGGCAGACAGACGTGTCTCTGCATCCTCTTTCCACCTCTCACTATCCCTCTACCTCTCTCTCCCCCTCTCTTTCTCGCTCCATCTTTCTTCCTCCCACTCTTTCTCTCACTCTCCTTCTCCCTCTCTTTGTCTACGCAGAACTGAAAAGCCAAACAACCATTCTAATGCGCTGGTTCCTCTGCCTCTCTTATTCTCTAGA
Organism: Esox niger; assembly: GCA_016801105.1. Taxonomy (NCBI): domain Eukaryota; kingdom Metazoa; phylum Chordata; class Actinopteri; order Esociformes; family Esocidae; genus Esox; species Esox niger. The sequence goes on along the minus strand of JACXGJ010005916.1, from coordinate 24,183 downwards.
CTTGAGGTTCTATGCATTTCCTTTTCTCATTTTCTTTCCTTTTGTGCTAGGCTAAAAGTGCCAGCAGGCTCTTCTCAAATCTGGGGCAGAGCTTGTGTACAATTCACTCCAGCTGGTATCCATGCGGTGCGAGGCACAGCCCAGGAGTGCAGCCAAAGTGGGGAAATAGATACGAATTATTCTGCTAGTCTTAATGCAATATTCTTTGGTCGTTCACTTTGTGAAAGCATTAGAAGTGAGAAGACCTGAAATAAGAATGTCCTGTGTTTTGCTGTTTCTTTTCAACGCGGCGTAACCGACGGCTACAGTGGATGCCACAGAGCACCTAAAAAATAACACTTATCTAGTACTTGCAGGTCGTCACTGAAGTTAAACCCAGGACAGTGGATAATTGTTCAGACTTGCATTAATACAGAAACATATTTTACCACTCAGACTAATCTCTCCTGCCAAAAAAAGCAACAGAGACAAAATGATCCATTAGCTAATGTAGAAGCATAAGTCATAGCATCTGTATGCTTGAAAGGAACAGCCCTCCGGTTAATAGTTTCTCTATCTCCTGATTTGGATGACAGACAGTCTGAACTGATCATAACCAGTCAGCACTGAAACTCATTACTACTTAAATGGGGCCAATTTATTCTCCACCCTCATTGAAAGAGCTACAGTATCAATGAGGCTAAATTGAGATGAATAGCTCAAACACAGAGTCCTGTCAGTTTGGGCAGTGGGCTCCTGTGGACGGACAGTGTACTTTAAAATTGGTGACATTTATAAGGCCTGTGAAATAATGCCAGAAGACTAGGAAATGAGAAATGATGTCTCCTTTCCAGAGGCAAGGAGGGACATATTTGTCTGAATACATTACCTGTAATAAATGTGCCTCCACCTCACCTTGTCATGGACATGGACTTGCACTTTTCTAGTGATGAGTACAATGTTCTGACTTCCTACATTGATTTAGAATTTTGGATACATGCTGTGGTTTAAGACAGGGGTGTCATGAACGTCAAAGATCTGAAGGAGTACAATGGATTAGGGGATTAATTTAATCTAAAATAAACCAAAAAACTTCCCTGTGATCTAGATTTATCATTATGCTTAAATTCTTTGCTAGATTATGAAAATATTTATACATTTAATAAACCCATAACATGAGCTGTCTGCACTCTGATCACTGTGGCTATTTTGTAAAAGAAACTAAGAACTATACTAAAAAATTAAACGTCTCTTCTTAAATCTGGATGAAGTAATGTAATTAATGATCAGTAAATGTAATAGTTGCTTTCTTTTCCAAAGTTTACTGACTTTGCCTACAGACATGCCAGCTAATGTCTAATTCAATGTCAAAATATGTATTTCTTTCTGCATTTAATAAGCATATCACTTGTCTATTTTCTCTTGTCAGTGTTCCCAAACACAAAATATCCTTCTCAAATCCAGACAGAAGAATGTCAATCTTATTCAGTTCATTTAGTAATTGCATGCTTTTCTGAAGTCTAATAACCTTGCCAACAGGCATGCCAGCAAACACAATTAGACAAGCTACCTACTCAAACTTGATTGAAATGGCTTCTTGGTGATCAACTGAAAAAGAAATATCTCCTGTGAGTTCCCTTTATGTGTGCCATTCGACATCGAACATGATGGATATACTGGGAAGGTCCACTAGTAGACAATGACCATTATCAGAAATGGTCAGCTCTGTTCAGAGCGTTGTAAGAAGGTCTGACCTGTGTTTCAGCATGGGTCGTACCACTGAGGCCATGTCCATATGAAAACAGTCAAATTCACTGCAATTCATTTGCTTGTCCCTCCTGATTACCTTATTGGAGTGTGGACTGCATAGCCAATGACCAATCAGGTAATCAGGATGGATCAACGGTGAGGGTGGAAGCACATCCCATTTGTTTATATCAGAGATGCAGAAGGTCATCAATGCTGTTGTCAATGCTAGTGTTTCTCTCAGTTACCGTGTGCCCTCTTATAATCTCCAGTCTACTTAAGGGGCTTTCTGCATCTGGTCTAATTAGCTCACTGGCTTCCACTGAAACAGAAAGAAAAACAGAGCCATAGGTCTCGCTAACACAAATATCTTTGGTCTTCCCTCTCCTCTTCTGAATGGATGTGTGACTTAAAAGGTTCCAGGTTATGTTGACTGCAAAAGGCAAGCAGTCGTTGGACCTCTTCAGGGTACACCACTTTTCACTGTCAGTGATGTGAGTGACCGTCAGTGATGTGAGTGACCTGGTTATGTTTCAGTGCTGATGGATTAAAAGTACCACAGGCTGTATGGAACCACATGTTCAGTCTTGCTAATGGTGTAGCCCATAAGGTTCTGGCGTGTATCCTAACTGGTAATTTGCTAGGTCTGATAGATCAGGTCTGGCAGATCATGGTGACAAATCCAAAACTGATCAGGTGGGGAAACGAAATAGCTATATTCTGAATTACCCAGACAAATCTGTTGGCTTCCGGAGTTGCTGCCAGCCGTATTGTTTAGCCTTTGTCAATAATTCTCAACTTGGCAGGATAGAGGAGGGGAGGTTGAAGATTTATCTGGTACAGCATGAATATGATTTCTCTAAACTCTGCCCTCTTCCTAGAGACATTTTACATTTTAGTAATTTAAATGAAACTCCTATCCAGAGGGACTTACAGTTGGTCGGTACTTTTTAAGATCGGTAGGTGGAACAATTGCAGGGGATAAATCCTTGGGGACTGAACGTTTGAACTGTGAAACAAGACCAGACATTTTATAAACACTTATAGATTGGAGGAGAGGGTGAGATTTTCATCTAATAGGCCCACAACAATGAACATGGCAGAGAAGACGTTGGAGAGTGTTGACTTCTGTCATCTTATGCTGATGATCTTATAGTCTTAAATTTGGTCTTCTACACTGTCCATCCCAATCCACAACTTTAGAAATGACATTGTCCATTTTAAATGCATTGCACATACACACCAAAGCATTGACCTTGCAAACAATCAATGAAGTAGTTGTTTACATTTTTATTCTTTTTTACCATAAGAAGTAACTCTGCAGCTTCGCATCCAGTCCAGCAAGTGCAATCTTAGTGTTTTTCGCAATTGACACTATTTCCTGAGTGCAGCAAAAGCATCAGTGAAACTTTTTATTTGGTTCCTCTTGCTTGACAACACAGCATGACATTGACAATTCTTTAGTCAAAGGAATTCTATTGTGCACCATTTGACAAGTTATGGTTTCCAAAAGAGAAAATAATGTGGGCGTCAGACAAAAACATGGTAAATAAGGTAATACTTGAGCCACCATCCCTTACAAACAAGTGAAACCCTCCAACATGTAGTGAGTATTTCAAATATTTACATTTCAGTCAGTTTAGCAGATGCTGTTGCTCAGGAGCACAACAAAATACTTTTCTTTTAACCTTGTTAGCTCTGGAATTTGATCCTGTGATCGGTTGATTACTGGGCAGTTGTTTTTGACTACTAGGCCAAATCCGTCCGTATATCTGCTGTTAAATATGATCAATTTATATTATGCAATATCCTCTTGTGGACAACAATGGCATCGGCTAAACAGCAGCGTAGCTAACTGGTTAGAAAATATAAATGGTAATTTAATCATGTAAAATATGATAAGTTCAGACAAGATGTAAAATGTTGAGAAATTGTGGGCCTAAATACAATGTAAGGAAGAAATATTAAAGGATAATTAGGGACTCCACAATATCTGTCTTCCAGAGTGCAGGATCCAAAATTACCACTAAATGACCATTCATGCAGATGAGACACAGACTGAACGCACAATACAGTGTCTCTTTCAATCTGAAACCTGGTGAAGATCAGATGAGCTGATGAAGCGATCTACTGAAATCACTCGTCCTCCAGTTCTCTATTTCTCCATCTGTGTCCTCCTTGTGAGTCCCGTATCTCACCTTTACATTATGTTGTTCACATACCTGCGTCCTACATTGTTACAATTCAAAACACCATCATACTACTACATCTAAATACCTCTCTTAAGCAACCATCAGCCAAACCTCTTTAAAGTGGACTGGACATTATTTTAATATTCTCAAATAATCTTTCCTTTAAAGCTGAGTAGAACCATCAAATCCATGCTCAGAGAAAAGAGTAAGCACTTTAATCATGCTTTCTAACTTAAGCGATGGAAGCGTCATTGCCATCAAAGGGAAAGACCGCTTTGTTCTCCACCCTGAGATTTTGCAGACAACATCCCTTAACGATGTGTATCCGGTTTGAGCTCAATGCACACCCAGACTCCCTGTCCACCCCCACAACCAATCAACACCATGGCCTGTGGAAAAATCATCTCACACGTTTTACGGCAACCCGAGCCTCACCTGCAGCTTTTCAAGCTTCAATAAACAACCAATATCCCAGTACGCATCGATAATAGTGGCAGTTATTCATTTTAATTTGTTAGATTTTTTTCTGTCGAACGTTGTCGTCATTCTGAAAGAGGGTACCGTTGCTCATTCGGACTGTTAGTGCTAATTTACTGCGTGATTGTGAATGTGTCACTCGAGTCACTGTGTGATTGACGACAGTCGGATGGTGGGAGTGGGCTGAGAGAATTCGGATAAATTAAGTAAAAACAGCCTCTAGAATGACTGAGAGATAAAGAGAGAGAGAGAGATTAATTGACACTCAAAACAAGCCGTCATGATTGTGTTAACTAGTCATGAAAGGCTTGTCATGTTTGAGTGTTAAAAGATGTAATTTCAATAGCCCATTTAACACGCCTCAACGATCCCGTGTGTGTTTCTTGCGAAAGGGGGACTGTGTGATACAGTCATGTGTGATGCATGATGAAAGTGAAGCAGGGACAAACATGACCACTGAATAATATACAGAGTTGGGAAAATACTTCACATTTTGGATTTAGTGTAGATTTAACTGTACTACTGTGAAAATTAATGTCTGCTGATTTCTATAACAAGATAATATAGCACCAATAAATAACATGGTAAAACGTTTAAAGGATTTTAAGCAGGGGAACTCTTGTGGTTACACCCAGCAGATGAAAAGAGAATGATGAAAATGTTTCTGTGTCACCGTTGTGTGAGTTGCTTTTAGCATGCGAGGATACAATAAATCCCTTTCTTTGTTTTCCAGATCTCAAACGGTTTAATGTTAATGTTTCCACTCAAAATAGGCTTTAATCACCCTTCCATGCATCTAGGAAATACAGAGAAAAAATACCTAAATCACTACTAGGAGAACCAGGTAGGTGGGTGTTCTGTGAATTGAATCTGAACTTCCATTTTTCAAGATAGAATTTTAAAGAGACAGTCTGAATGTTCACTGCAGGCAGCACCCAAAAGAAATATGCTATGCAAGTCCCATTAGATAAAAGCCTGGAGATGTAATACAAATGTATTTGTTCCTCGTGCACTGGCTTGCATCCCAGACAGGATGCAAAGGTCATACTCTGACTTGCAACAAAACGGAAAGTAGGTAGAGGCTAATTTGAACGTGACACTGTTCTCTGATCCAGCTTTGGAGACATTGTCAGGCAATAGTGCAAACACTGTGAGACACAAAATCTTTCAATATCAATGCGACATAATCCTTGAGTGTCCAGTAAGATCTACCTACAGGCTTACAAACTGATCCACTGCTGTTTACTTTTTTCAAGTATTTGAAATCCAGGACAGCTTACAGATTTTTTTTTCGTAATTCTGTTTATACATGGAGCCGGACCAGACTTCACACGTCAAAACTCATTAAACTCCAGTACACGCTGGTTGAGACGTGGTCTTTAGACCTCAGTAGCCATGGGGAGCATCTGTCAGAACATGTACCCTGTAACCTCTGGATGGTACCATCACTTTTTTCTCAATATAAACTGTATCTTCAACACAAATCTGGCCACAGGTTTTGTTCATCTAAATAAACTATTTTAGTGCAATGACATCCTGTCTAGCTACTGAATTTTTATGATTTTTGCACTTGGCCTATGATCTGAAATCTGGTCTTGCTCCACATATAAACAGAATCAGAAAAAATAAGTAGATGTCGAAAAGCAATGAAAGACATCTCACCAGATGTTTTGTGGAACCGAAACAATGGCCATCTGCTATCACTGGCAACAGACCATGTTTGATAGAAAGCACAGCGGCATTTTCTCATTGATAGTATGCATCAAACCTTTCATTTCATTTAAATTATGTAAAACTGTTGTAGTGTACTGATGCTGTAACACACTACTAGTGTGAATTGAAAATTGTGCATATATATTATGATAATCTAATTTAAATCAAACTATTGTAGTGCAAAAAAAAGTTTCACATTTTACATAGTATCAATATTCATATACATAAATTAACATACTATTAATTTGCATTGATTTAATGGGTGCCACAGTCAGTCAGGGAAGTTCCTATTATAATGTGGATTTAGGGAAGGTTGGGGCAGAAGCATGTGTTCGCAGACAAGTTGCAAGTCGTGCTTTTGCTACTACCTGTAAACCAGCAGTTCAGGGAATGAGATGACTGATTTGCATATTGATCAACATTAGCTTTGATTGGCCTGTGTATTGTTCAAAACTGAAACGTTTTCCTTTGCTCATATATGCTACAGTGCCTATTTTCTTGAATAGTATCATTTGTACAAACGTGTGTCCATTTCCACACTGAACATTGCCATAGAATTGTCACAAATGCCTTACTCTACATCAGTCCCCAACATTATGTAAAAGTATGACAATTACCACATCAGTGTAATCGAATGGCTTCATGTCGTTACTCTGCGTTTTATTTCAACATTTCATGCTTTCACAATGCAGTCAGTTCCAATTTATAAGATGAAAAATATATGCAATGTACAGTTGCATTTTCTTGCAACACTTGTGTGCCAGTCTCCTTCATTTACGTGTATTACTTTTATCATCGAACAACCAGCAACATGGACAGATCCACTGCCAAGCAACCGAAGAGCTATTTTATTCATTAGTGGTTTGGGGCTTTGTAGCCGTCAGTCCAACTGTCACCAAGATGCCTCTGGTTCTTTTCAGTTCTGTGTTCTGCCACATAACCAATCAAATTGTTACTATAAAAATAATTAAATCTCTTTTCTCTTTTAGTTGAGCATGCATTCATAAATGTCAATACTGTACTATCATACTGCTGTCCTCAGTAGTTACACAGGAGTCAGCTGTTTCTGGAATAGTGACTATGTGGCATTAACCCCCAGCTCTCAGCCTCATAGTGTTTTGCTAAAAGTATTATATTTTGGTTACATGATTTACAATGCCTTAAAAGTTATTTGTAGAATCTCATTTAGATATAACATTTTATGTACTAAAAAATGGCGATGTCGTGCAACAGGCTACAGCGTCTTTGGGTCACTAAAAAGCGCTGTATAAATATCATGTATTATTATCATTAGTAGTATAAGGCTGCAATACCAGAATAGATAATCAGCGGACTCTGTATCTTCACAGCCAAATCAAAATATCTGGGATGGTTGTATGGCCTACATCCAGTGGCCCGTTCCACTCATCCAGGACCTGGTCAGAGCACTTGTTTTCCAGAATGGCTTGAATTTTTCAGGGAATTAACCCTACAAAGAGTCAGAAACATTTCGTGAAACTTTGTGTGTTTCAAAACTTTGTTCAGTGAGAAAATTCTATGAGTATGCTATTTGTTCACTCTGGTTACCTGCAAAATGATGGTATGGTTACAGAGCATAAAGAAATCTAAAAGGGGTCAAGTACTTTTTAATAGCACTATATAATAGCTCGGCATTGAAATAGCATCAACCATTGATCATTTTGTTATTTAAAGGGATCAGATAAGGTGCACTCTAGTAAGGACAATACTGCCTCCTCCCACACTGCAGGCTAATGATCCCATTTGTGTCAGCCATTTTTAGGATTAACAGACCTTAATAGGTTGCAGAACAACCTTAAAAATCAGTGCTTCTCCATCCATTCCTCTCACAATACAAGCTGACATTATGCATTGTCAATCATACATTTGGTAGTGTTGATAATTGTCTTCATTTGGTGTGTTGATCCTGAATCGTCAATTTGCGGTGTTGATCCTGGATCGTAATTTAACAGTGTTGATACTTGTTATTTAGCAGTGTTGATCCTGGATCGCAGTGTTGATACTTGTTATTTAGCAGTGTTGATCCTGGATCGTTATTTAGCAGTGTTGATCCTCGATCGTAATTTAGCAGTGTTGATACTTGTTATTTAGCAGTGTTGATACTTGTTATTTGGCAGTGTTGATCCTGGATCGTTATTTAGCAGTGTTGATCCTGGATCGTTATTTAGCTGTGTTGATCTCGGGTGGTCATTTATTCATGCTGATTGGTTGAGGATCTACCCTAGGACAATGGCAACTGGTGAGTTTGGAAAAACAGTTAAAGGAAGAGAGGTCAATTGTATATAAATATGTTTGCCAAATTCCTCAAAATACGCTTGCCCGGACCCAAAAAGTCAGTGTTTATGAGGGACTCTCGGAACTAGAAAATATATCTATTCGCAGAACCTACAAGTGGTCAGCAGAACATTGAATCATCCGGTATATCCGAAGACAGACTTATTCATCCAGAGGCCTGGATACTGAACGGTACTTTCTCTTTCTTTTATTATCTAGAAAGCTGTCAGTTGGCTACCAGAGGTATTTTAAATGGCACACAGTGTGCTGACAAATTTGAACTTGGTGGAACTATTGGTTCAGCTAAGAGTCCTTGTGAATACACTTAAAAGCCAGGCTACTGCCAAGATACTGTAATGATTGCTAATATTGTGCACCTAAAGGGCTGGGCTCTGCACCCTCATGTCAGTATTTTATGCACCTGATTCATAGTTTTAGTCGAACTGAAGAAAATGTCTTCAGGAAAAAGTGAATAACTGAATATTCTGTTATACTCTAGTTACTTTGTAGTAATTTGCTGAGCTGTAATTTAACTGCACCATCATTGTAGTTCATTTGTATTCATAATAATTGAACATGGTGAAAACAGATAACTTTCTCTCATACAATTCCCAGCTGTGGATACTACATTCAGATAGTTTTATATTCTGCACACACTCCATACAAGACAGTCATATTAACACAGATGATTATTTATGACAAAATGCCTATTGTGACAGGCTGAAATGATCTTGAGTGTGATGTCCTCTGGCACTGGATCGATAAGTTGCAATTTTTGGTGCATGTGACAATATCTTACTGGGAAGAATCCTCCATTCTCCATTCGACCAGAGCCAGTGGAAGATGGCTGGCTTTTCTTTATATTATTCAGGGAAAATGTTTTTTATGAATCAATGTTCCATTCTCTTTCCAACATTCTCCATCTCTCTTTCATGCTTCCTATATCTCCCTCTCTCTTACACTATCTTGTTTTCACTATTTTCCCTCTCTTTGCTGTGTCTATGTTTCTCACTGCTTTCTCGTTCACAGTTTCTCTTCTTTATGACCTTTATTTCAGTCAGAATCCCCCTGAAAATATAATATATATTTATAAAGAATATATATTTATATAAATATGTACAGTCAGAAAGATAAATCCACAATCCTGTTCTGGCATGATTCCCATTCTCCATTATAATTATGGTTTGTCATCTGGACAAGAGAGACCATACATCATTTCGACAAGACAAAGTCCATTTCAAAGGCAAAACCTAAAACTTTATTTAAAACTGTAGAGCATTGGCCTTACAGTGCCTTTGAATAAAAGGATGGACCATTCACTTCCTATTCATTACATAAAATAATAATTTAGCAAACAAAAGAGAGATGGGGGTATTTTAATTTACTAATGTAGGATTTGACTTCCACTGGTAAATTACCAGGCTGACTAACTCTTACCCTATGATTTATATGCTTAATATGTAGTGAAAACCAATTTTATTAATGGTAAAGCAGTTTTGTATTCATTATTGTATTTTTCAAGCTTCAATTTTGCAGAAAGCTTGTGTATTCATTATTTTTAATTGCCATAAAACATGAATTTGTCACATATCAACATATTAAAAAATGGTACCTTGGTATTTTGTTTTGTTTGCTATTTTCTTATAAATCACTGGAACTCAAAATAAATCATTTACTTTGGTATTTTAAGGTAACAGTCTGCATTCATTTAAGATAACATTGCTACATTAGTATTCAGCCCCTGTGCTGTGGAAGCTCCCAGTTTACACAGATTAAATAAATTGACCTAACAAAGAGACTTACTTTACTACCTTAAAAGTACCATAAAAGTTTTTTTCAGATTTTCTGGATAAAACCCAACTATTGAAGGATCATTGGTTAGGCTGTAAATCTGAAAGTAATTAAGACCGAAAAGCATGAACATACTTCAGGAATTGTTTAGTATTTTATTACTGAAAACATTTTGCTTGAATTTTATTTTATTTTGAAATTTACATCGGTTCCACATGAATGAGTTGTGTGAGTTTGTAGAGAAATGTTGTAAATGTTAAAGTCTTAATACACTATATATCCCATGAGGCATTATTTTAAAGTCTAGTTTGCCATAGGACAGTGGCTAGAAATTAATCGTTGCAAAATGTCTTATGGATTTTTTAAAGAATCTCTAAGAACCTTGTACCACTACTATAATTGTTCAATCTAACCTGCAAGCCTGAAAACAGATGAGTAATTCCTATTGTAATGCAGACTTTTTTCAGTTTTCACTACATGATGGACATTTTAATTAATTGGAATAATAACTTCAGTTGTGGGTGAAACATTTACTACAAGTACTACTACATCTATATGTCATTGTACATAATAAAAAAGGATAATACATTTTTTTTTAAATATAAAAATAAAATTACATTATACATTATTAATTAGTAGATCTCTAGACCACTTTAGACCTCTGGACCACCTTAGACCTCTAGACCACTTTAGACCTCTAGACCACTTTAGACCTCTGGACCAATTTAGACCTCTGGACCAATTTAGACCTCTGGACCAATTTAGACCTCTAGACCACTTTAGACCTCTGGACCACCTTAGACCTCTAGACCACTTTAGACCTCTGGACCACCTTAGACCTCTAGACCACTTTAGACCTCTGGACCAATTTAGACCTCTGGACCAATTTAGACCTCTAGACCACTTTAGACCTCTGGACCACCTTAGACCTCTAGACCACTTTAGACCTCTGGACCACCTTAGATCTCTGGACCACCTTAGATCTCTGGACCACCTTAGACCTCTGGACCACCTTAGAACTCTGGACCACCTTAGACCTCTGGATCACCTTAGGCCTTTAGACCATCCTAGACCACTCAATAACACATTATTTAAGCCTTCTTTTGTTTCACATGTTAATGAGAGTAGCTTGATATAACTCTCATAAGATAACAGTGTCCAAACAAAGAAATGTCTACAGAGGATAGATTTGTGTGGCAGCAAGTCTTTAAGTGAGTCTGGCATGTTTACACTTCCCCAAATCAGATGAGCTGATGTTGTGTAATGTGTCTCTGTGTGCAGCATGAACTTCGTTACAAATAGATTTGTAAGCCAATGCCAACTAGCATTGGAGCAGTGACTGGATGTCTACCTATGAAAAGTTGATAGAAAGAAGCATGTTAAGAGTAAAATTGGAAGTATCACTTTTCTGGACTGTGTCTTTGTGGTTGTTTATATTGTGTCTCTGTGGGTCAATTAAACTGAAACACATTACTGATGCTTGTGTCAGAGATACAAGTGTAGTGTGTTTGTGTGTGTGTGTGTGTGAGAGAGAGAGTGCATGTGCTGTGCAGAGGCTTGCTTGTGTACGTGGGAGAAGAAAATTGAAAACCATTCTTCTTTCCCATGTAGTGCAGTAATGTCTCACTTGGGTTCCTCCACTCATTTTGCTCATTTTCCACCTGCTGCCTTTTAATGGTGAGACCGTCCTCTGAGATTGGACAATTGGTAAAATGCCACAGTGTCATTAAAAAAGCAGGATTAGTACTCTATTTGAGCTACTAGATCCCAAAAGTGAAACAGCACTGCAGGGGTTTATGCGTATTATTAAAACAAATATATTTGATCTGTCAAGCACATTTTTCTATATGCGTTTCACAAAGGTTCAATACAAACTATTGTTAAATTACTTCATTTTATTATTTGATTAGCTGTCCTGTAATTCATAAAAAATATGTGTGTACAACATTAATATATATATTTATTATCAGCATAGGGGTGTAATTATTTTTAGCAATAAGAGCTTTTCTAATTTCAACCTACGGTGTGCCTGCTTACACCAGCTGCAATATGCAGAGCCAATCACAATAAGCCACTGACAGACAGACGCTGCTATTAAATAATTTTCAGGCACTATGTTCCCGACTTCACGAAAATGGGTTCCCTGTTTTGTAGGTAGCGTTACATGAGCCATTACGTACTCATGTCATCACTATTAAACAGGAAGTGAGCCGCATGTATGATTCACTTCCTGTGGATCACCGGCGTCCTACTTCACACCAAATTTTATGTTTGCTTCTTTGTAAATCTAAATCAAACTATTGTCGTGTGAATAGGCTCTCAGTTCGGCCGAACCATTCAAATTGCTAGAAAATATCAATCTCAGGTCGAAGAACAACATCGCAGCAACCACCAGAAAGGCTCACTAGTAGATATATTGCCTATGGCAGCTGACAAAACAAATCTCTTAGTCCATCTTGATCCGGCTCAATGCATTAAGCGTGGAGTCCATCCTCACCTCATCCATCAACACCTGGTTTAGGCCTGCCCGCGGCAGCAGTAAACTAAAGCACAATGTGTCTTTGCTGAAAGGCTCGTTGGCTGTTACCTCCCCACGTGACTCCAGGAAAGATCATTGCTGAACCCTACCGCTCTGATCACCCACTTGTCCCCAACCTTTTCCTGCAACAGAACAATTACGATCATCAAATGCAGTCACCTGAACAGTTTGTTCCTGTGTTGTGGCCTTCAATAACCAACCCCTCTGTCTACCAACACTAATCAAGCCACCTTCAACTGTACACAAAACAAACTCTGTTAAAGTTGTTTTGTTTTTTAGCACGTTAGACCTCCTTTTATACTTTATCTTTTGTGTTGAAACATCATCCAGACAGTAATTGGGGTCTAAGTTTAATTTATTTGGCTTTCTAGTTGTTGTGCAAGAGACATATTTTGGAATCACTGGACGCAGTTAAATAAATGCCTCAAAATGTCACCAAAATAAACTACACACGCAGTAGTCGTCTGGTTGGGAGGAATACAAAGCCTTAATTGGGTTACTAGTGTCAAGAAACTATAGACGGTTTATGCGGTTCCTTCTATATATTTCATATAATTAAAGGGATTGTTCTACACAAGCTACCTTCCAGCTGTGGCTCTTTTACTTTTAGGTAATCATTTATTGGCTGAGTTAATTACATAATTTGGTCACAACCAGGCAATGATGAGAGTAAATCAGTCAAGAGTTGCATAACTAATGTTTTCTCTGGTTCCAGACCCAGTATAAATATAAAGAATAACCATTTAGTTTTTTCTCACACCTTTCATTTTCTTTTTCTGGTTGGATATATAGATTTTAATAAAACCATAGAATAACATTCATCCAAAAGACTAAAAGGATGCACTGGTCCTTAACAGAACATCAGAAACTCAAGACCTATTGGAGACATATTGATAATGTTACATTCATATTTGGAGGCTCAAAATGCAATAAAAGAAATTGGGAACATTGTTTTCCTCCACAGGGAATCTGAATGAGTTAATTAATTTCATCATGTTTTTTTCATCAGGACTTTCATAATGAGAAAACCCCCAGTGTGTCTGTTGAGAAATAAGCTTACTAATGGGCAAGTAGGCCTGCAGTATCTCAAGCTGAGCACTGAAATAAAACAACCCTCGCTCTGTGTAGTTTCTCTCTTCTCTTGTCTGATATAAGATTTACATAAATGCTTTGGAAGGCAGAAAGAATTGCCGTCAGGACTATTTGTTCTTAGCTTAAAGTCTGACAGGCCATCATTTAAGTGCCCTTTAAACTGACACTTTCCATATAATGTCATTGGTTACTTACCTCCTAAGTGTTGACTTTCAATCAGATCAGAAGGCTCAATGGCACTGAGGTGTTTGCACACGAGGTTAAAACACATTACCAGAAAGAAGAAAAATTATACTTAAGTTCCACTGCTGTTTTAATTATGAGGCAATATTTTTTATAATCTAATATCTGACATGATATTTGTCTCTGCCAGTCATCTGCACAGCTGGGGTCAATAAAATATACAAATGTTGATTAACTTGTTGATTGCAGTGATTTGGGTGAACTAATAGCTGTCTGGGAAATATACAACGTATATTCAAAGTGTAGATGTACAGCAGTACAAGGTCCAACAGTCTTAAACCTAGAGTGGAAACTATTTCACATACAGTGTATTATACACGATATGGTGAAGGGGTAGTATGATTAAACACAGTCATCAAAATCTGTTCATAAAGTTCAAGTCAGAAACGTTTGTGATAACAAAATACATATACGTATACAGTAAGTATATACTATAGTATATACTAAATGTATGTTGTTTATATGTGCATCATCTATAAGTAGAATCACAGTCATACCTCAGCTAACCATGACAGTCCAGTTTTGAAAGTGAGTGGCTTCGATGATATGGGTCGCAGTGGCCAAAAATTCCAGACTGCATCTTGAAAAAGATTAATGGCATGAGTTTGATTAGCAGTGCCAGCGTTTATTACTCCCAGAGGACTGTGGAAGTATAACATTGAGCCACATCCTTGGAGTGGCCTGATTATTATTATTCTACAGACTAGCTACACTCAAATACAATGAGTTTTTCTGGAAGCCTAATAACAGGACAAGCATAATAACCACAGGCATGATCGAAGCATCCAATGACACTGGACCTTCTCCTAGAACACCGCCCAAACTGGGACTAACCTTATTCTGGAAGAGAAACCCAAAAAGCCAATTTCTAAGTACATAAAAACAGTTTTTCCCCAAGCCCATTAACAGTAAACATATTTTTTTACTAATTATTAACAGTATATTCTTAGGCCACACATCTGTTGAATAGCGGAGAGAAAGTGGGCAGCAAATGGACTTGTCACATTGTCGATGCAAGTCGCTTAGAGTGCAAGAGATCTGTAAAGAGATAAAGAAATATGGACAAAGGAACAAAGGGATGTGAGGGATACGAAAAGGACACTGGCACAAAAATGGATCGAAGGGAAAATATTTGTCATATAAACAGACCCACAATGTTCTTAGTTTGGATATATTTGCTAGTTTTCAATGCATGACATTTAGAATTGACTAATATAATGTTCCCTCTTCATAAAGTTGGTAGCATTACAGAAACCATTGGTGGTAGTCAGCCGTTTTAAGCCATAATATAGTTAATAGGGGAGATGTCATGAACATGTATTGGGGTTGGCATCCATACAAGAAGAACACACTTTACGTCAATTACTGTAGTGTGATACATGTACACACAGTACAGCCTAAATGTGGACACATTTTACCGTGAAGCTATGAAAAGACGGACGCCTTTTCCACACAGCATCTTCCCTCCATGCGTCTCTGTGACATTTCCGTTGTTGTTTTGGTTGATTTTCGAAGATCCCTTGCTCCATCTATTGATTGATGTAGTACCTTTTGATTTAACCCATGACTTTTGTCTCGGACATCCAATTTAATCCCCCTCCTTGATTTTATTGGACAATAAATTAGCCGTAGCGTGTATAAACCATCAGGCTCAAGCAATATTCTGTCAGGATCCGATCCAATATTTGTTGCTCAAACATTTACGGCGATATATTGTCAGGGGACTAGACCGTGACACTATATCGGTTCAAGGATGGCTTGGGGGAAGATGCCTGCACGGCTGGGGGCAAACCAATGACGACCCAGTGCCTAGATACCCTTCCAGACACTCCAGTGGGTCTGGGGCAGAATAGGGACTGAACAGAGAGGAGCTTGGCTGGGTTCGGGGGATAATGCCGCCGTGGTTTGAACGGTGGGCTTAGCTTTGAGGGGTTGGCAGCGCTGACAGGCCCTTGACAGACAAAGCTCCATGAGATTAGTCCAGTCACAACTGCTGTGAGACTCTGATATGAGTGCTGGCCGGATTTACAACAGGTTGGACTGGGGTGGAAGTTGGGCCTTATATGTCGGCTGGCTGAAGTGAAGAGGGCCTGCATTTGTTTGTCTCTCCTTGGGCAGATTGCTGGATTTGATAGACAGGTGTGTACCAGCAGACTGAAAAAGTGTTCAGCCTCTACTGGGAATATCTGTACGACTTATACCAGAGAGCCATTACAAATCAAGGTATTTACCCGAGGGAAAGGGAGGGGTGATGGCACGTGATTCAAGAGGCAATCTAAATTTAAAAAGATATACATTTCTACTGGGAATCTAATAACAATGAGCTCAGTAAACACTGGATGCCTTATACTGTGCTACATGTCGGTACTCTAACCTAGAACATGAATGCCACACTTCTGTAGGCACACGCTGAGGTTTCCTGTGACAGCTAATTAAAATGTCAGATCACATTAATGTTTAATGTCAAACCAGGAATGGTGCAAGGTGGTGATTATAAGAGAAGTAGGCCTACTATCGTCACGTCAAGATCCCAAAGTGATTTTTCATTTCAGTGTGAGGCTATGTTGTACTGAGAAGGGCATTACAAAGACAAGACTCCATGACATCTCCAATATGAATCTGCACCCTGACTTCATAACTCTTGTAAATAGAATCATTTACCTGTCATGGCCTGTGTAAAATGGCACCATATTCTCTATATATTTTGCACGTTCTAGATCATTTTTTTGTATAAAGGTGGCCATTGTGGGCACACAATTGTCCTTTAATTTTATTTGATTGCTTTATAGATAAACTGACATCCACTGACCTACAGCCATAGTGCTTTAATTCCTACAACGGAGATGTCTGGCCCATCGTAAAACACTTAATAGTCCCATACATGCGGCGTGATTTGAATGCGCTCACCTTACTCTTGTCAACTTCCGTGTTTGTGCTAGCCGCACCTTTTGTTTAACTGTGTACAGCAGAACTTGAGGAATGAGCCATTGCAGTAACTGCATCATTCGCTGTCTTTCGGCCTAGGTTGTACCAGAAAGAGACACAAATCACGTATACGGTATACATCTATAAATATTGAAGCGCTTTTGAAGGTTTGTTTTGTAGCAATCAAAGGGGAGAGACAAGAGGACAAATTGACAATCGCCATTTTTCGATCAGCCGTAAATATAGTCGAACCCGTCCAGATGCGGTTGTGTCGTCACATAAACAATGGCCATGATCAACAGGTTGAAGCTACGATGTCATACGTACCCTGGTTAGAATTTGGCGTTTCTGAATGTGAATTTGTTTAGTTTTGCTGTAAATCAACCAAAATGTGAGCTAGGAGTAGCTGGTCAGAGCATCACATCCAAATCACCTCCATAAAATATGCTCTTACAAATAGATTCCTTAAAAATGAACAGTTGCCGCAAAATTTTAAAAAGGTTACTATATGCAACAACAGCCTCTGGAACAAGGAACTGGTTTTGGTTTTGCTCTAGGGCACTAACAAGCTACCGAGGTAAAAGTATGCATGGTACATATTTAAGCTCTATTTAGGCTCTATATACACCAACTCTTTTGCAAATTTTGGATACAAAATAAGCTATCCTTAACAATTTTTTTTACCCAAATCATTTTGAAACTATAATTCGTAGAATCTCCTTGAAGGTAGAATTACACTAAAGGCGCTTTCATTGTAATCTCTATTAACTTTCCATTAGTCGTATATACAGATAAAGGTCCTACAACTAAAATCAAAATCCAACACAATCTATGGAAAATGTATCTTAAAAATACGCATTCAGTTTGCAATAACTGTAATTTTATCCTTTATGGGCTATCAGGAAAATGGAGAGGGAAGCCATGTGATGTCCAGCCCTCAGGGAAGAGAGGGAGGCTGACCTCCCACAGGTGCCAGGCCCAAATGAAAAAAGAACTACAAATAATATTTAATAGCAAAAATGTGATTAAAATCCATAGTGATCAGCTAGTCTGTCACAAGAGATATGCCTCCCAAACATTCTGTTAGTTGCGATACTCATATAGGACCTCCAAGGAAAACATGTGCTCAGACTTTTAATGATGATTTTGTGTTGTTGTTGGGTCCTTGTGCTGAGTAGTTAATTCTCTCCTGCTAAATGTCTTGTTAGTGGCAAATGACACAATGTCCAGCCTTCCCAGTTCCTTTTTTTTTTACACATCATCTAGACGTTCTCAGAGAGCAATGAAGCTAAGGAACGTATGACAGGATCATTAAGACACAGTCTAGTCTGTACATATGGGCAGGAAATAAATGTCAAAGTCAGTTGAATTTCAGGCTTCTGACAAACACTTAATTAGGCTGGAATTTGGGATTTTGTTCTGTCTAAAGACAGGTCAAATTGATTCAGACAAGCTAATGTGATCATTTTATGGGTAATGCTGTGAGTTGATTAAATCATGTAGTTTTCTTCTGTTTCAGTCTTCGCTGATTTAAAGAATGATCCAGTGGTCGGATTTAGTTCTATCAGTGTAAAAGTATTTCTATTCAGCATCTTATTCAGCATAAACAGATGTTAATGTTTACCTTTCAGCAATAAAGTCCAAGGAAATCCATTGTTAGCTGCAGATTGAGATCTTGGGTGGACAGCGATAAAAATAACTCAGATCCCAAAACTTACTAAAACCTCAAATTCAGCAGATTGTCCATGCAGTTGCATCACTCCCTTAATGGCCCTGTGGAGTCTGTGTATTTATATTTTTTAATAAAAACTCTATTGTCCAGTTAATCTGGGTGTATTTATATACACAACCTTGATTGGCTGACATGATGGTCTGAAGCCCATTGCTTTAAACGCATAAACAGTTTGTTAACATAAAGTGCTTTAAAATTTGCTTGCGTGGTGAAATCATTTCTGTGTTGTCACTAAGGGTAATGGTGAGCACTGCTATATAAAATATACTTCTGATTTTCTAGGTTTAAGCCCTCAACCTAGAATGAAAAAGTCTCTCCATGGATTTCAACTTGCAGCCATTGATGGCATTTCTTCCTGCTCATTATCTCAATCCACAACACTCTAGAAAACTGTGTCTCTGTTTAAATGGAAAAGTAACCAACCTTGGAATTAAAACCAACCTTATCCCAAGTATTAACTATAACTCTTAATTCCTCACCCTGAACTTTACCCTACTTAACCAGCCTCGCAAAGGTGTGACTCAGCTGTTATTCTTATGTCGGCCATTCTTAGTGTAGAACATCACCCAAAGACATTTATCTATATTTTATTGACCTTTTATGAAATTTAGATTGCTACTTTAAATGCATAGTCTGGCAGTATCACAAAAACAAATACTTTTCTGTCTGCAATTGACATTTGATTGCTAACCCAATCTAATAGCTGGCCTAAGCACACGCTAGACTTGGCTCTTGATGCTAACAACTCCCTGAATGAACCACTGTGATTTTACTTACAAATATGAAATCACTATACCACAGTATGTTGCAGTGAAATTCAACACTACTGTTGTTTGCTCCTTGGGGTTTAAGGCCGGGTTTTTTGTAAAAGCACTTTGTGACAACGGCTGATGTTAAAAGGGCTTTATAAAAGAAATTTGATTTGATTTGAGTTACATGATGACATTACTAGTTGATTTTGTTCGGTGTCTTGTTTTGCCTCCATGTGCTCCTGATCATGCTCCTCTGCATAGTGGATTAGGATGTATTGTCATCCGTAGGAATAATTACATACTTGACTTGCATAGAGGATTCCAGTTCTAGTAATTATATTTCTATGTTGGCAGCTGCCAGACTGGAGTCCCAGTAGTGCTGCAAGAGCACAGCCAATTGAGGCTGGCTCATAACAACTTACTATAGATGCACTTCAATGTCATCTGCACAACACACACAAACGCAACCGCCTTGCCTAGAGGGCTAACATTGTAACTTAATCTTGCTCATATTTTAGAATGGCTTTTCAAATGTACCCAATTGAAAAGCTAACAACAGTCCTGTAAAAAGATTAGGAAGAGGTGGAAAAACAAGCAGGATGTTTCCTACATTATGTAATAATGCCAACACCCCTTCACTAACTGAAACTCTGTTGGACGTTTGTTGGACTCTGTTCAACAGATGGCTGCAGGCTAACCAATGTTGTGATGGCAATGTTTTTTTTTTAATCATGATTTAAAAATACAGCTCTCTATTTTTAACTACTGCACCTTTTTCTTTGGTCTCTTAATTTTTTTCCAGAGCTGTAAATGACCGTGTGCATACGCATGCTTATTTAGCTTTGTTTGCTAATATTGTGTGGACCTTTGGGGGAAAAAAATATTATTCCCATTGAAAATCTCCAAAACCCTAATGCTATCTCCAAAACCCTAATACCCATGTCCAAAACCCTAATGCTATCTCCAAAACCCTAATACCCATGTCCAAAACCCTAATGCTATCTCCAAAATTCTAATGCTATCTCCAAAACCCTAATGTAATCTCCAAAATCCTAATGCTATCTCCAAAACCTAAATGTAATCTCCAAAACCCTAATGCTGTCTCCAAAACCCTAATGCTATCTCCAAAATCCTAATGCTATCTCCAAAATCGTAATGCTGTTTAAAACCCTAATGCTATCTACAAATCTAATGCTATCTACAAATCTAACAACAAAACTCTAATGATATCTCCAAAACCCTAAAGCCATCAGTGCTAACCTGAACTCTATACCTTCTCGAGTATAGTTTCATGTGTACACATGCACAAATCCACATACACACAAATCCACACAAATAGAAGAGCCCACCCTTTTTACACTTCGTGGACATTGTAACTTAAGCAGGATTTTTATTGATTTCATTTGCCATGGTGATTCAGCGTAATTGTCCTTTGCTCAGGATATTTAGTATCTGGAAGGGATGGTCTGGAAGAGGCCTGATAGAGAGCAATTCCATTGCAGTACATATTAGCTTAACAGTGGTTGATCAAACGGCTGGCTGGAACTGCTGAACCGACAGGGAAGTAGCAGTGGTCTCGACTGAGAGGAGACAGCGACTGGTTGTAGATGAAAAGGATATCAAACATGGGATTGGCGATAAGAAGCTGTTACATACAGTATAAGTCGTTTTTTCTCTCTCTATCCCTCTGTTTCTCACAGACACACTTATGTTCTCTCTCACTCGCTCTCCTCTAAAACCCAGTTGATGTGCAGGCTGACCTGATTCCATGGGTGGGATTTCAGGGGCCTTGTCCACCCAGCAACCAATTGCCCAGCCAAATAAAATATGAAATCTTCGATCATTTATTTCACTGAGATTCGCCTGCAGAGAGTTTCATAAATCTTAAATACAGCTTCCAAGAAAAGCATCTGTTAACAAACTTGAACTGAAGTTGACTGGTGAAAAGTTACATTGGTTTAACCTACAGTACTTTTTAAGTATTTTCTGGGGGGCAGTTATATGAGGGCATTTGGGCTTGTAGTGTTCAAGTCACATTCAAATGTAATTCTTTTGGCGAATAAATTAAAATGTTCAAGTGAATGGGCACTGATACTGTATGTCTGTACTAAAAACACTCGTTTTATAACAGTTGTTCACATATAAGCCTGTCCACATAATGGAGGTCCCTATAAAACATGCCCCACATGGTAATCAAATGCCTATCCGATTGATTTGCTTTGGCTCAGACCCGAAAAGACTTTCACTCCTGTTCTTTTGTCTTATCTGAATAAAACTGATGAAGTTGATGAGATTTGTCTTATTTCATCACTTCCAAATTACCAAGAACCTCATTTTTCAAATCTGTCATGTTAGAAAGGTGAGGTAGGCACCAGAATAGATGCGAAAGGAAAATGCCAGTGCTGTAATCATCGTGTGAACACCCTTATCTTGTAATCATTAACAAAACATAAATGAAAGAATTTCTTAAAAATTGTCTGGGTACTCATTTTTGTAGGTTTTTAAAGCTACAAAATGAATGAAAATGTATTTGAATGTGTCTTTCTTGTCTTTTGGCTTAAGTGCAGTGAAGTAGATGTTGAGAAATTGATATTCAGGCACCTGCTTTATGTTTCCCTATTGACAGTCTTCTCACAGCGATGCCTCAATAACATAGCTGTGATGAAGAGACTAGCAATGGCCAGTCAGTCTATAAACCCAGCATTATAAGTTGTTGCCCAGTATAAGAAAAAAATGTGTATCAATATTCTATTAACAGGATCAAATGTATCCCCACTGATTGACGGTCAACAAAGGGTTTCTTTCCCTAGCAGGTCAACACTTATAACCATTAGACTCCAGATGATACATTAACCACTGAGAATGTTTGCTACAGAAAGTCATTAAGGATCATTTGAACACACCTAAAATTCTGTTTTATCAGGAAGTGGTTACAGTACCCTTAGTGCTACCAGAGGAGATTACTGAGTGCTTTCATAACAACCTCAGCACATATTTACAGTCTCATAAGACATTTTGGGACCACATCAGCAGTCCCCTCATGTCCCTGTCAAGCTCTCCAGAACTGACATGTCACCCAGTGGGAGATGGCTGTTAAAATGGATATTTAGAGGGTTGCCAGACACTCATTTGTAAGGACAGCCAAAGGAGGCAAGGCTGGAGAAGATGGACTAAGAGGAGACAAGGAGGAAAGTCGGACAGGAAAGAAGGAATGTAGAGAGGGTAATGATTACGGTTGATGGGTACGTCAGTCTTGTCAAAAATCAGGATGTACAAGTTTGAAAAGTAGCTAAAGAGAGGTCGGAACTTGTTGAGATTTAGCGACTCTGCAACACGTTAAATAAAACCAAGCACCACATCAAATGCCCTGCTTGGGCGGAGCTCCAACTGTGCTCACTAGATTAGTGTAGGAGGTGCAAAAGTGCATGAGGATGGCTGAGAATCACTGATTAAATCCTTATCAGAACATGCTGATGTTTTCTGGCAAAACACTACCTAGTTGACAAACAATGATGAACATAACACCTAGGCCCAATTATAAGCCTGAGATATCACATCCAGTAATAATCATTACGGGCTGTTCAAACTGTGTTGGCTATTACAAAATGATCCAGACCTCAGAGGGAGGCATGACAGCAAAGTGGTTGAGGTTAGGTGAAAGGATATTGTATACATTATTTATTTGTTCGTAAACAATTATATTTAATATATGTGTTACCCATATTTAAATGTATTTCGTATATACATTTGACTAACATATGTTGATATGTTTACATTAATTTGTTTAAAATATAGAAAATCTTTATTAGTATTATGATGGCAATTCCATCAAAATAGAACCTTTTAGGAAGTAGGTACAGAGACAAGATTCTCTTGGCACGATTAGCAGTTTATTTCTTGCAAGGAGAGAGGTATCAAAGCTTAAGGAGAAAACCGTGAGACATCGCTAATGTAACACAGGACAATTATCAATACTTCTACAGTAAAAGGGGCGGGGGTAAGAATCTGCATATTAATCCTGTAAGACATTATCATGTTCCTTATCCCTTCCTGCCCCTGGTTGTGTCTTTCTCTATCTTTTCCTAATTGCTTACCCAAATGAGTAATTGCCCCTACTTCCCCCAAGAGGCTAAAGGAACAATATTCACCCTTATTCGTTTAGGCAGATTAACAAATAGTCAGAGAACCCTATGCTCTACTGATATCATTCAGACATGTGTCACAAACAAACAAAGACCGGAGTTACATACCAGGGAATAGAAAAGCAGGCAATTCTGACTAATTAGTTCAAAAAACCTCCATAAGAGTATCCATAAACATTTCCAGGAAATATTCTGCAGAAACTTCCACCAGCCACAGTGCTGCAGTAAGATAATAATACCAAAGGCAAGATTGAGGTATTTTCTGTTGGATCCAGTTATACCAGTCTTTATCAAGGACCCATCACATATCCCAGCATAACAAACAGAAGGGTCGACATCCCTAGGTTCTGAAAAAACATGAACCAAACAGTTAAAATAAAACTGAACAAAAGAAGAATTAACAGTCTCAAAGCAGACTAGTACATAACTAACACAAAGGAACTCTGAGTGGCATTCGTGTTGCCACTTCAATAATGATATGAAAAATACTCCTTCTGTATGTTGAGTAATATATTGTTTTGAATATATATATATATATATATATATATATATATATATATATATATGC
>JACXGJ010005915.1:0-36784 GCA_016801105.1 Esox niger | reverse complement strand
GGAACCTATTTAAGTTTACTGTTTTGAGCACATGGGTGTGGTTTATTTTGGTTGTTAGCCGTAGGCTATAGTTCACCCAGTCATTAAGTCTGCTTTAAGTTTGTAAATTTGTTTGTTTCTTTTGTAACCTTATTAAAATGGATCACTACTCCAACCGTTCTGCCTCTGCCAATCTGTCCTCACACCGGACTTGTGACAGTGACAAGGAAGAACATTTGTATTATATAATTGACTAGGAAAAATAAATCTATTAACAGCCTATCAAGCTGTTTTTACCTGAGTATGAAATAATTTCTCTGTAACAACTGATTGTTTTGAATTAATAAGTAATAAATAAAGCTAAGAGCAATTTGTCAAGCAGTAATTCTGCTTGTTCTGATGCCTGAGTGCTGGGATGGAAAAGTGAACACATGTTATAATGTTTTAAAATGTGCACATTTTATGTTGCGCACATTCACTGATGAGCCAAGACATTATGATCATGAGGGCTCATGGAAAGGTTTGTGTAGATAAGATAGTAAGCAATCAATGTGTTGGATTCAGTAAAAATGGGCAGGAGTAAAGACCTGAGCAACTTTGACAAATTGTTATGGTCAGAAGACTGGGTCAGAGCATCTCTGGAACGGCAAGGGCTTGTGGGGCGCTCCCGGTCAGCAGTGTTGTGTACCTACAGACAGAGGTCCAAGGAAGGACAAACCACAAACCGGTGACAGGGTGTTGGGCGCCAAAGGCTCATCGATGCGCATGGGCAACGAAGGCTGTCCCATCTGGTCCAAAGCGACAAAAGGTCTAGTGTGGCACAGACAACTGAAAAGTGAAATGATGGTTAGGGGAAGAATGTGTCACAACACATAGTGCATCACACCCTGCTGCGTATTGGGCTGCATAGCCAGACACCAGTCAGAGTGCCCAATATGACCCCTGTCCACAGGTGAAAGCGCCTACAATGGGCATGTGAGCATTGGAACTGGACATAGGAGCAGTGGTCGCCTGGCCTAGTATTCTTTTACATCACATTGACAGCCGTTTACATTTGCGCCGTTTAACTGGGGAAGGGATGGCACCAGGATGCACTGTGGGAAGGGAAGGCAAGTCGGTGGAAGGAGTGTGATTATCTGAGTAATGTTCTGCAGGGAAAAACTAGGTCCAAGCATCCATGTGGACGTCAATTTAACATCTGCCACCAATCTAAACATTATTGTAGTCTAGATACACCCCTTCATGGAAAGTGACAACAGGTACAATGGAGAGGCAACAGTAAGACAACCCCTAAAAAGGGAACGGTTTTGCAGGTGATGGCCACAGACAATTGCTCTCTGCTTATCCTTCCTGACATATTCTTTTCTAGTTTTGTGTTTTGCTAGAGTCCTTGTCAGGTACTGCCTCAGGTGACATGAGGCAGTACCTGCAACCCATTCAGATTGCACATGTAGTCCAGCTCCTCCAGGATGGCACATCCATACGTGCCGTTGCAAGAAGATTTGCTGTTTCTCCCAGTACAGTTTCCAGAGCATGGATGAGATACCAGGAGATGGGCCGTTACATGAGGAGAGCTAGCCGGACAGGGCCATAGAAGGGCATCAACCCAGCAGCAGGGCCGTTTCCTTTGTGCGAGTAGGAACAGGTGAACTGATAGAGCCCTACAAAATGACCTACAGAGGGCTACTGGTGTGCATGTTTCAGACCAAACTGTCATGAGGGCCCAACGTACTCTAGTGGACCTGTGCTGGCAGCCCAACACTGTGCATCTTGATTGGCATTCACCAGAGAACGCCAGAATGGGCAGGTCTGTCATTGGTGCCCCTTTCTCTTTACAGATGAAAGCAGGTTCACACTAAGCACATTTGACAGATTTAAAAGAGTCTGGAGACACTGTGGTGAATGTTATGCTGCCTGCAACATCATCCAGCATTACCGGTTTGGAGGTGGGTCAGTGATGGTCTGGGGAGGCATATCCTAGGAGAGTCGCACAGACCTCCATGTGCTAGCCAACGGTGCCCTGACTGCTGTTAGGTACTGGGAAAACTTTATGCTGGTGCAGTGGGCCCTGGTTTCCTTCTGGTGCAGGACAATGCCCGGCCTCAAGGCAGTTCCTTGATGACGAAGGCATTGATGCCTTGACAGGCCTTCATGTTCCCCAGACATGAATCCAATTGAGAACCTCTGGGACATTATGTATCGGTGTGTCTGACATCGCCATGTAGGACCACAGACTATCCAGGAACTCACTGATGCCCTGATCCAGGACTGGGAGGAGATCCACCAGGACACCATTCACCGGCTCCTCAGGAGCATGCCCAGACATTGTCGGGAGTGCATACAGGCACGTGGGGGACATATACACTGCTGAGTCACATTATGTGTTGCCGAGGAAATTCATGCCGGCTGGAAGAGCCTGCGAATTACACAATGTACAGTAAAGATCTTGATCATGGAAATATTTTAGTTCAACAAGACGTGTTATTTATGTGTTCCCTTAATTTTTTGAGCAGTGTATATACAGTATATGTATCTTATATATGTATATAATTCCGAATATTTTCTATAGCATTCTTTCACTTTTAATTTGTGAAGACTTCTACTAAAAGGCAGCAAAATGTGAAGACTCATTATTTACTGAAATTGTTTTTTTTCAGAACATCTGGAAGCATCCGTTAGTCATGAACATACTTGGATATCGTTGAATAAGTTATTCTTATGTTGTCCTATTTGTACTTAACAATTTCTGAAGGCTAGCTGTTAAGAGAAAAAAGACATCGCTGTCAGCTTTCGTTGTACCCAATTTCTACATGTTAGTCACTTGTGTTGGCTATGAAGGCCTTGGTTGGATTTGTGTAAGTCTCTGTCCCCAAAATAGTTCTCACGCTGATGCATTGCCAGAGGATCTGTATGTTGTGTGTCAGTGGATGACTGTCTGTTTCCACATGATTGGGCTTGAGTTCTTTCTTGGGATTGCATGCAGGCAAAGGGAGGAACACAGGCTCACCAAACACAAGCTGCTGATTGGAGATGGCACAGGTGTACACTACTAAACTGTCTTGATTTCAACACATAGTGACTGTAGCCTTATGCCTGGTTGCCTTGAGTTCTCCTTTAGCAATATCCACCAGATTGCACAGAATGCAGCCTTTGTTGGAAAGGCTGTAGAAAAAAAAAACTTTTGTAAGTGACAAATAGTGATCAGAAATATCACACGCAAATCCCAGTAAACCCCCACCCAGGTTTGCTGTGGCTGTTTTCTCTTAAATATTTAATTTAATGTTAATGACTTGGACCTTTCATGATTCGAGGATAGTGATGAAACTATGCGTGTCTGCCATGAGTTCCCCTGGAAGCATCTGTGATGGTCGCTGTCAATTGATGTAATAATTTTCTTTAAATAAAATGTGTATACACAATTCAACTAAGTGTTTCATAAACAGTACATTTTAATCATAAAAATATTTGGTTGTTTGATTAAATTTGTGAAAATCAAGTATACACGTTATTTTCCTAATCCGTAAACATTCTTGTGACTTGGCCTATTGCAATTACATTTATTTTATGGAAACCCTTTTTGCAGCTGTTGTCAAAACGTGTTTGTACTGATACCTAGCCTGACAGTCCAATTGGCCAGCAAAAAACAGAAATTGAAGCAGAGTGGCTACAGAAAATTACCCCCAAGGAAGAAAGGGAGTTTGACTCTGAAGGGTGACTGGTCCTCCAGGGGCTGGGCCAGGTGGAGATCATAAGGGTACATTGTGTACATCATGCTTTGCGTTTCTGTTGGTAAAAATTATCATTAATACATTGTAGTAATGAAAATGTACCTGAATTAATTACAAAACCAGAAAAGGAACCATGCAAGCCTTGTTCAGCCGGTCCAAAATGAAAAGTGATAACTGTTATTTTTTGCACTCTCCCATGTGAATGGCTGCATCTTTAACCACTACACTGAAGTGCTATATGTTTGCCTTGTGTCGGTAGACCACCTCAACATTAGATCATTATGTCACACATTATTATGCCATGTTTGAATACTAGACACCATTATGCATTGTGGTAAACTGATTAACGTTTCTTATTAGGTTCTCCACCAGAAATAGCATCTATGAAATGTATAGCTTTTTGCCACTGGCCTGCTAGTATCTACTTGCTACTTGGAATAGTCAGAAGAATTCAGCAATTGCTAGTGAGAGTCAATATGTACTTTACACAGCCAAAGGTATTTCATTGCACAAAAACATACTTTTTTCTTTAATTTGGGAATGACATACATGATACAATAACTATCAATATAGTAGGTGATGATAACTTTATTGTCAAGTTATTAGTGGAAACCACTACTCTTTTACAGCCCAAGGGGTTTTGATCTATCCCAGGGAGGTTACTAGAAAATAGATTACAAAGCCTTGTTTTGGGGGGTCTGGGCATACTCCACAAAACATATTTTCATCATATATTGTTAGAGTAACAACTGGTGAGAAATTTATCAACATAAGGTAATTTTTTTGGTCAAGGTTGGCTAAAAGTATACCTGTCTCATAGTTAGTGTTAGACACTGATCTAATATGACTTCAATTATATCTAAATAAAGAAATTAAAGTCCTTTCTGTCTTCATGCATCCAACACCAACAAAAGTCACAAAAACAGCTGTACTTTGTGGCCAAAATATTTTGTCAACTATAGTTATAGTAAATTAACATATAATGTATATTCTGTTTCTAAGCATAATTTATCTGAATAATTTCATAACAAATATAGTCATTAGCCCATACATCTCGGAATAAATTCATAAATGTTTTTATCATAGTTAGTATAAAAAACATTTAACAACCGGATCTCCATTCCTCTAAACAGAATACTTTGCAATATGTTAAATTCAAAGCCAAACCAACATGAATCTGTGAAACATGCTACTGTGTTCCTGATGATTATTACTGACATACATATGTTAGCTAGCATAAAATGTGACACCCTATTATCGGCCATCATCTCCAATTTTTGGCCACCTTAATATTTTGTTCAATTACATTAAAATGTATTTTAATTTGTATTTTTAATTTGATCTTAGTCTTCTCAAAAGTGTCTAGAAAGTTGTAGCTAGCTTTCTTGCCTTCCGGTAAAGAAAAAAAGACTGATCACTTTGATATTACATGACTTCTGGTCTGTTGTGCAAATCGAATTTCACAAACTGCAACTTGTCAACATTTCCAAACATGACATTTTTAAGATCCCACATTTTTTTTTTACCTCCTTACATTTCTATCAAAAATGGGGTGGTCTAGCTGAATGGTTATACTGATTAACAAAATCTACCGTTGCTTTTCAGTGCATTTACATTTTGACCTTGAGAGGATTTACTTCTCCAACCATTAGAAACGTTAGCTACAATTGACAGAAGACAGCTCGCTTCAGATGAGCAAGTTACGCTCTAAGCATCAAACCCAACCAAGCGTGCTGCCAAATAAAAAACGATTCTATACACTTTCTATACAATTTGTAAGAAGTTTAGATGTGATGGAAAGGTTTACAATAAAAAGAAATCCCACAGAAAATATATTGACTGATATATACATTTGTTTAGGGGGGGCTAATTAATAATTTAGGGAAGCCAAAGCCCCCTAAAATAGACCTAGCAACATCCCTGATTTAGCCTATATTACCCCAAAAATCTGCTACCCACAAACCTAGACCAGCCAGAAAAGTGCTCCCTCGACTGCCTCACTATTGTATAAAAGCGTTAGAAGCCTGTCTGACGCTTCTCGTTAGATACATGTAAACACAAATTTACATTGTTGGATGTCTGATTGAGGGAGACACAAGCTTGAGCAATGTCAGTATCTCCTCTCGTTGGACCTTATGTTTGTGAAGGAATGTCACATCTCATGGGAGCTTATATTTGTGAGGAAATGTCACTTCTCATGGGAGCTTATGTTTGTGAAGGAATGTAATTTCTCATGAGAGCTTATATTTGTGAAGGAATGTCACCTCATGGGAGCTTATATTTGTGAGGGTATGTCACCTCATGGGAGCTTATATTTCTGAAGGAATGTCACCTCATGGGAGCTTATATTTGTGAAGGAATGTCACCTCATGGGATCTTATATTTATGAAGGAATGTCACCTCATGGGATCTTATATATTTGAAGGAATGTCACCTCATGGGAGCTAATCTTTGTGAAAAAATGTCACCTCATGGGAGCTTATATTTGTGCAATGGTTGTGGCAAATATGCCAATGAACATACACTAACTAGCATACTGACCTATTTGCCACCTGCTAAGTTGGAAAAACTTAGGGAAGTGCAGTTGTTTTGATGAGCTCTGAAATTAACGTTTATAATTATAAACGTTCCAGTTAGTAGCTTGCTTATGTAACACAATTCAACAGTTGACAAGAGTTATGCTACAAGTATTAAGATTAGATCCTATACATTACCCAGTGTAAAGTATATCACTTTATGATCATGCTCATTGACGTGAAAAGTTTAATAGAGCAGTACCTTGTAAGGCAGAAAACAAGCCTAACCTGACTTCTCAACAGTTGGTCAGTGTCAATTGTCGATGTACAAAGATTTTTAAGAAATATGTTACTAAATATGTTACTTTGGGAAATTATCTTAAAGTAATGAATGTGCTGGGATGCATCATGCATTCATTTTCCAAAACATTATTTACATGCAGTAAGAAAGGTATCAGAGCCATTGCTAGATGCATGTTGTTATGGAAATGTTTTGCTGAAATTATTTCATACATAGTTCTATTAATTCTATGTTTATCATGGAGATGAAACAATGTCTAGGCAGTAGCAGTTCACTTAGCTTTTCTAAAACCGCATTTGGTTATTACTAATGTTACCTGGTATCCTAACTAAGGCAACATGAACTTACATTTGATGAGGAAAGATGAACTACCAGCCATCTTGGCACATGAAAAACAATCTACCAATATACACAGCAAAATTGGTTATCTAGATTTATTCTCAGAGCTAAGATATCTATTTCTCATTTTACACACCCAGTGGCATCCTTGCAAAAGCAAGATAACTCTGCCATCTTGGAAAATGAGAATAAATCACCCATCTAAACTGACATAATTACTGCTTCTCACAATTATGATTAGCCATACCAGCAGTGCCTCGGGGTCCAGCAGTGGGCAGAGCAAATTCGCTCCCTTCAGCCTGGGGTGAATGGGTGGATGTTTGACAGATTTGCATTGTCTCATTGCGCTTTACTGATTCCTTGTGGGAGGCCGGGCTCCAGCAAACTCTGTTGTTGTTGTTGGCCAGAGAATGCACTCTACTCCAGTGCATATGTGCTGGTGAACACTTCCTGTTTGAGTGACCAATGTGATGAGATGCAAAGATTCCTGGTCTCTCCTGCTCCTTAACCTATTGTGGAGTTGTTGTACAAGGGCCAAGATTGAATCTATGAATATCTTAATTTTACACAGCAAAGGACAGCATCACTGTGTCAAGATTAACCTGCAGTCTTGTTAAATTAAATACAAATTGTGATTTCTACTTTATGCACATATTCAATCACCTGCCACCCATAGTCAGCATGCAGGTAGCATAATATGAAAGCAAAGACAACGCAGTCTTCATTCTAATATATTAGCCAATGTTCCACTGCTAGCCTTACATTCTGGAGCATTTTGGAAAACACTGTGGGTGTTTATAGAAACAAACTCTGGTCACATGTAGCAACATGTACTTTTGAATCTGCTGAATTTTACCACTGATGCTGCTCAGCGGTAAATGGGGCATAATACATCTGCACCAAGCACCAGTACTCACAAGAGAGTGGCAAACCTAACATGCCAGTTCAGCATGAGAGATAAAAAACACCTTACACCTAAAGCTAAAGATATCATAGATACTAGATGATGTCTGGAATAAGCCCTTGACAGAACATTTCATTAAGATGATAGAACGCTGATCGCTAATGCTGATCCCCATGTAAGGTTGAAAAATCTTTCAGCATCCTTGACAATGCTGTATCAGCCTCCATCTAACACAGCTCGTCCAAAGAAAACTTGAACCCCTGGATAATTATTTGGGTTGATGTGAGGGTAGTAGTTCGCAGTTTGAAACAACCTCTACTTCTGGCACTATGCTGAGGGAAACTACTTACCCGTTGTTGCTCCAGGTCCATCTCCTTCAGCAGCGCCACAGCAGACCAAAACGATGGGTGACAGGGCTTTCAGTTGTTTGTCTTCTGGGCTGTGGAGCACACTTCCAGTCAATGTCAAGGCTGCAGCATCTCTGGCTTTGTTTCAAGCTCTGCTATAGACTATGTTGCACAGAAAACGTTCAAGAATCTTTGTTAATTATTGTCCTTCTTTATGCTGATCTGGACACCTATATATAGCTTAACTTGTTGTCTGTGAACGGGTTGTGTGTTTTGGAGTGTATTGTATTGTATTTTGGTCTTCCATTGATGCCTTGGGGAAATATGGGAACCACTGATCTGTAGTCTTCAAATCTATTACCTGTTTTTATATATTGCACAGAAGTGTATTCTTTCAATTTTTTACATTTTAATGTTCCTATACGAGGACCTGCACAAATTAATATTATTTACACTTTGTCGCATGCTCTTGGGCTCTGCAGTGGGTACAAGAGTTAATCCTGCTTTTCTAAACATTGTACCATGATGCAGAGAGATAATACCAAAAATATATGTACATAACTAACTAACTGTATAAAGCGCTGTAAAAATTAAGAGACCACGGCACCTTTTTCTTTCCTTTCCAAAAAAGTTGAAAAGGAAGGTTTTCAGTGAGGAACAGAAGGGGGAATATTAAGAGACCCCTGCAAATTGAACGCTTCAATTTCTCACTCTATATATATAATTTTGGTTTCCTATCTGAGATGGGCCAGCTCTAGCTTTGTAAGCCCCTAACTTATGCTTTGGTTTGGAGCATGCCCATCTGCCACAGGAAATAATTGGGCTAAGGAACGTTGAGACCTCAGGTCAAGTTTCCTGTCAGTAATGAGATCCTGACTACCACTGGTGTACAGAATGAGAAGGGAAAGTGCATCGGTTATTTGTATCTTGACAGAAAAATTTGATTACATTTGCAGGTGCATAGTAAAGACAAGAAGATTGAACCAAAGAAAAACCCCATGGAATGTTAGCGCTGACCACAGTTTAAATTATACATGATGAAATAGAGAGCCTTAGGCAAAGCGAAGTAGCGTTGTGCTTAGGGCTGTCACGATTATGATATTTTGTTGACTCTCATACAAATAATTGCAATAAGAGTAATAATATTGTAATAATACACCTGGTAATCTGGAGGGGGTTCTTCAGATTTGTGTTCACACATTTTATCACCACTTTTCCTGAGCAAATCCGACAATTTGGCTCCTCCAAATAATTGCTTCATTTGGCTTAAAACCAAAATGCCCCCAGAGCAGTGCAGTTGTATTTGGCTTTGGAACCACCACTAAATACATGTTAATGATTGCTCTACACAAAAAACAACCACAAAGAAGTGACAGTTGCATTTTCCTGCGCTAACATTTCATCTCTCCCTCTGCTGCATACTGTATGTTAATATAGGCTAGTAGTTTGAAATAGCTCATTCACACACTATTATGTAGGCCTTCCTACCACATCAAAACGTGTTTGAACACAAAGTTGGTTAATTCGGTTAAACATGTGTAAGGACAATTCATTTTATTTTCAAATGTAGACCTAAATATGCAATGGGACAACAAATATTTGTATATATGCATTGATGCACATTATCTAATTAAAAAGTGTATGGAAATGGCAAAATTCGACTGGCTGGGACGTGATGGCGTGGGTGCAGTCTTTACACCAGGCTGTGATTCACAAAGACTCAGCTTCACTGACGTCTCTGAGAATAGTAGTTACTTCCCCAGCGGTACATCGAAGAATAATGAACCATTTCAAATGTACTGCCAAAGCAATGGATGCCTGGGAATGGCTGCACGGACCAATTTCACAGCATGCCAGGTGTGAGAGAGACAAGGGTGGTGCGCGCTCTCTCCCCCTCTATTGTGTCTGGAGCATATTGGGTACTCTGCCACTTTCTGACTGCTTCACAGGGAAACAACATTTGCCATTTTTGTTTCAAGGCAATTTTAATAATAAAGGGGTCTTATTTAATATTGTTTATGTTCTGTGCAGTCTTGTTATTCTCCTTCTGGATAACAGAAGTTAATGAGACTATGAGAGAATGTTAGGGTGGAGTGTTTGAGCATTTCATCTGGATTGGGCCAATGTTTTTTTTTGCTCTTCAGTAGTCAAAGTGGAGACATGATCTGTGATGATTCATCAATATAATCCATGTTAATTTTTTCTCAGTAGACAAAAAGAGGATGCTATGTATTGCATGTACTGTTATGTACTGGCAGCTGGTTGCAACACCTGCTGGAATGTAACTACAGAGTCAGAGAAAACACTCATAGCGTAGTGAATACATTCACTCAGCTCAATTCTCTGCAATTGTTCAGCTTACACCTAATTTGTGTGGAAATATCACCAGCCAAGGCTTTCTCTGTACAATACCATTCCATGACTTGGAGAGGTTAGGTGTGTTTATCTGCAGGGGTTAATCTCATTACCACAGTATTAACTACTCATTCAGTATGAGTGGTCCATTTGGATTCTACTATTCCTTTGGCTTTTTAAATGCTGTCATTGTTACCAGTAAAAGTCTTATTTGCTTCCTGTTCTCAATATATTGTACTACTTTTGAACAGGGCAAATGCACCAAATGTCAGTAACCTACTGAAACTGATGAGTACCTTCTGCTTTAGAAGACTGTCCTTCTAAAAGAGTCACATACCATTTTCATTAAGATGTTTTATGGTTAATTATTTTACTCACAATGCTTACTCTAAAGTAAATTATGGAAATTCAAATAATATTGTTCACTGACCCTATAAATATATATGTGGTCAATACATGGAAAAACACTTGGAAAAAAAGGAACTAAAAAGTATAATTTGTTTTCTTCATAGTGGATGATGTCATGAGTAGATAACGAGCTGGCATATCAGCAGTCTATTTGCTTGAATATGTTTTATAACTAGTATATAGTACAGCCACTGCATGTTGGTACTACCCTTACTAACACAGCCTTTTTCATTTAACCGTGAGTTAAATAGACAATATGAGTGTCTATTTAACTCATATTGTAATTAGTGATAGGTCATATATCATAGAAATCTGGAAACACTGGACAAATAGGCCCTACTTTAAAGTTGCAGTCAGTGCACTACAGCAGCTTCCAATCTCAGCTCTCACTGAGCAGAGCTGACATCTCCTAAAGAAATCATTCCGTGTACTGAGCCATTGGTGTGAAAACAAGACGATGCAAGCTGTGTTCATAATTGCTTTACACTCAGAATAGCCAGGATAAAGATAGACATGAAACACGCCTTTCATTCCTTAATCCCTTCATTAAACAATAAACAGTAGATGATCAATGTGAAAAAGAAACTGGTCACTTGTTTCAAATAAACGTAAACATGATTATAAATGTCACCTCCCATTTTGCATTTGTTAAATTCATTGTCATAGTCCTTCTTAGTAACCAAGCATGGAAATTACAATATAATTGAAATAGAATAAGGCAGCTGTGTCTGTATTCTGTGACCACAATTGCTTTGTTCTCAACATTTCACTATGTATTCCTCTCACCAAGGCCTTTAAACATATTCAGTTGGAACAAAGTACAGTTCACACAAATAAACACTGTTGTTTAATGTGAAGGTCAAAGCTTTGTCTCTTTTTCTGGCTATACGAGACCAGAGAGCAGAAGTGAATGTAATGTCTGGACCACTGCCTGCCACCCTGCATGGCCTAAGATGACAGCAGTAGCCTGCATTGTCCCAGTCTATATTAGGATAAACTTTATGTTAGTTACCCCTTGCACTTGGCTGTCCTACTTCCCCGACATGTGCCTGGAGGGAGAGTTCCCAAAGTAGTCAGTGGCTATGCCCATATTGGCACCCTTTTCTCCACAGTATACTCAATTTGACCACACAATGTGTAGGGTGGTGCCCTATAAAGGCTGCTGTTTGGGACGGGAACAGAATAGTGAGTGTTCCCTGGCCTACCTAATTATCCCCGGCATCATATCAGCCAGGCAGGCAGGGCCAGAACAACAGACTTACAGAGACTCATGTACTTGAGCACACACACACACACACAGACACACACACCCATTCTGCTGGAAAGGATTGAGGACCTCGTGTGTCTGGTTCAATGGAACCTGCTGTGGTGCCTCGGATGTGCCAGCGCTGTAAAATGAAACCAATGCATCAAGGCATCCCGTATCACTTATTTTCTAGAAGTGAAGGAAAACACAGATGACCAACGATATGGTGTTCGTCACAAACTCAGATGAAAACGTGCAGCTCCCGCATTGACAGCAATGATAATTAACTGCTTGCATATCAAAAGTGCTTTTGTATTATGCCTCACATGAATTGGGATGAAGGAGCCTTTTTGCAGAAATCTCTTCCTCTCCCCCTTCTCTATCTCCCCTGTCTTGCTCACCCTTTCTAACTTTCTATCTTTGTCCCTCCTTTTCTTTCTCTTTATCTCTCAGTCTCTCTCTCTGCAACACATACTCAAAATGCAGTGCAGCAATATATTCTGCCAATGCAGAACTATAGTTACTTTCAATGTTGCGTCAAGATTACAGAAAAGCCTACACTAACTATGCATGGCTGCTGAAATATGGTTAAGAGTGTATATTTTGTGCTAGATGAGTCATGAGTTTTCACGACAGTCGTATCTAAAATGATTTTTTGGGGACCGTACAGTGCTGAGGTTTACACATATTTTTGCTGCCTATAGCTATTGGGACCATGATGGTTTTTCGTTTTGTGGTTTTCATACTCTCACTGTGTAAAATGGTTTCATATGAAAACTTTAGTGTGCTCTTAAATTAATAGCTTATATGTAAATGCATATGATAAACCAAACCTTTCCTATTGGTTTCATACATTACTGCAGATGGAAAAACGTCCCTGGTGACAGATGGTTCTACCTAATGTCTAAGTTTTTACACCATGCAACCTGGCTGACAGCAGAGAAACAGCATGCAGTTACCTCAGTGTTAATTAGATTCTCTGCAATTACACACTCCCATTTATCTTGCATTAATTAACTATAAAATGATAATTAGCTCAGAAGGTGAATCTTGTTTCCTGTTTTATATACCTGGAATTTACAGTTTTCGTCTTTACATTATGAGCTGTGGAACAGTTAATGGTAGCTTGCTCTGCATTAAATGTTGGGGCATGCTTGTGGGTGTGTGTATGTATCTGTGTAAAAATGTAAAAATATTTACAGAGGTAGCCACAGGGAATGGACACAGGGACATTGTCAGCATTTTACTGAGTGGAGAAGGGAAAATCATGGTTTGGCGTTCATGGCCCTCTTTCTGCCACGACAAGGACAGCAACGAGCCTTTTAAGCCTTGTACTCTGGGCAAGTGTGGGCCAAGACCCCATGTCCTCCTGAGTTGAAAACAAGGCAGGAGACAGGGAAAATTGTGAAAATGCATTCTTTAGATTTACAAGCATTTATAGTGGAGCAGGAGAACTGACTCTACTCCCCCAGTAAAAGAATATAGCAACGGGAGTCCTTGGGGCTGTGACAGGGTGTGCATAGACGGTAAAAGATGATTTTTAAAAATCTTAATCTGAACTAGGAACATTGGAAATGTGTTTTATCTTGGGATTTTATGTACTCTAACTTCTGTGCTATTTTGGACCAGATCCCTCTTGGATAATAGATTTTTAATCTCAATATGGCTAACGGTTCTTATTAGAGAGAGAGCGAGGTGCACCGGGCCATATAGAGTATACAGTGTTGTGAATGCGCCACACTTGCTATGTACAGAGTGCATTCGGAAAGTATTCTGACCCCTTTACCTTCTCCACTTTTTATTGTGTTATTGAGTAATTGCATTTTTTTACCATCAATCTGCACACAATACCCCATAATGACAAAGATAACCTGTTTTCATAATCTTATACCAGTTCTTTGAAAATGAAAAACAACATACAGTAAGAATTCAGGCCCTTCGCCATGACAGTCCAAATTGCACGCAGTTTCATCCTGTGTAAACTTATATTTTTTAAGATTTCGCTAGAAATTGATTGAGTCCAACTGTGGCAAATTCAATAGATTGGATATGATTTAGGAAGGCACATTAAGGTGACCCACACAGAGTAGAAGCAAAAACTAATCCAGGAAGTCCAAGAAAGTCTCTGTAGACTTCAGTTGCAAATGTTTGGGCACTTCTGGACAAATTACTAAATGAAAAGTTAAACAAACCCCTGAAGCGAACAAACTTCATCATTGCACAATTTCTATTTTACTGATGATCCCCATTCAATCTGACCGACAAAATGTGCAGAAAGTTAAGGAGTCTGAATACTTTCTGAAGACACAGTATGTACTGTATGTGAGAGGACAGCACTGAAAGACAAAAGGAATCAGGGGTATTGTGTGTGTGTGTGTGTATGTGTGTGTGTGTGTGTGTGTGTGTATGTGTGTGTGTGTGTGGTGGGTGCGTGTGCGTATGTGTGTGTCACTGAGTGACTCACAGTGAAGTATCCAGGTCTGGTTTTCCTCTCAGTCTGTTTTCTATCAGAAAACACTTTGTGGGAGTGGTCTTGGTCTGCTGTGGTTCATCGATTTTATCATCCAGGCAGGTAGAAGGGATGTGGCCCAGATTAAAAGCTGTGAGCAAACACAGTCTTTCTTGCAGAAACCAGGTAGCAGACCATTGGCCTAGTAACACTGTGAAGATTGCTGCTCTGCCCTAATGATCCTGTTCCAGTTCCACTGGGTTCATCGTGTGAAATCAGTCAATCACAAAGAGAATGTACTATTTCAAAATATAGTTAACCGCAGTGGGGCTGCCCATGCTTGCACAGATAGCAAGAGTTCATGATTACCGAAATGATACCTCTTTCCATCTTTAGGGTTAAAACATTCACAAATGCAGCCACGTGTCAAATAAAATTTTGGTTTTGCCAGGGCAACCATGTTATTTAGGGTTTTTGGTTATTATTTGATTCTGAATTCAGACACATAAAGTATGCGGAAATATTTTGTTTTGAACACTGTATTGGTGGGTTTCTTCTGCTTGTTGAAACACATCCTTCTGTAATTAAGATGAAGGTGTTGCATTATCCTAATACTGTAAAACATTTCTCAAAAAAACAGGTGTTTTTATATTTAACATTGATTATGATCATATGGGGATTAGGTTAAGCAGAGTCAGGAGTTCAGATGACATGCAAAACATGTACTACTGCCATAGTCATTTAGATATATATTAGTGTGCAGTGAGAGAGTACCTTATATGCAGTATAAAACACACATTTCTTATTTAGTTAAAATTAAAACCAGAATAACCTTTAATATTAAAGAAGCATTATTGTTTTCTTTACAAGGTATCCCTGCAGATCTCAAACATTTTGCATAACGTACCAAAGTAAAAACGAATTACAATTTTAGAACATAGGCTTGGCTACCACATGATACTCCAAGGATTGCTTCTGAAGTAGGTAAAACCACTTTTACTTGATTTGCCCTAAAGTGGAATCATCTGTGAAAATAGCTCAGGTTTGAATGCTTTTTGGCTACTATTGAAAGTTTAACTTCTAGAAATGATGTGAAGGGAAAGGGGGATGCCTACATAGGTCCTGAAAAGCCTCTGTGGCGCTTGGACCTGGTTATTAAGACAAAGCGGGAGACAAATAGGCCGGCTCAGTAGCGTGTGGAATAAATATGTGTGTGACTGTTCTCATCCACAACATGTTGAAGTCAACATAAATCGGAATGATTTGGTTCTGAAGTTTTGATCGTTTTTCTTCCGGGCTATCAGCTTGTCGATGACCCTACCTGGTGGGATATTTCCCTGGTAAAAATGCCTGAATCCATCACCCAGTCTGACAGCCAGGTGCCTTTAGCTCTCTCTCCCTATCTCTCTCTCTCAGTCAGGATAATGTATTTCTGCAGCAGGCAGGCAGCACAGATGGAGTCTCAGGGAGAGGTTCTACATCACCTCATTCTTCATTTTGTATTACTCCATACAACTGCTCAATTGCCTCAATTTGCATCCCACCAGGAACCAAATGATCAGGCCCACGAGATGTTTAGATTGCTCATATCCTTGGAACTGTGGTGTATCGAGCTTGTTGATGTGCATCAATGTACTGCTGTCCTCTAAGCACCATGCAGCTGCAACTTAGAGAAATGGAAAGTATCTGCTGACCAACCTCTTTGGTAACCCCTCAATTTTATAGCTGGTTAATTACAATGCTTTTGATATGTCTGTAGCTACTGGCTAAAATCGTTTGGTTAGCTAATGGGTTTAGTGGTCCTGGGCTTGAATTAAGCATGTTTCATAACACTTTTTGATATAAATCAATCATTTAAAGTGCTAGCTTGAAAAGCAAGCACTGCCAATATTTTGTCAAAATCTGAATTCGCCAGTGCACAATCCATTTTTCATTTGGCCAAAATTACAGTTGTTTGTCGAGTTCCCCGTCCAGAAACAAACAACCAAGTGAGAGCTGTGTGCTAGGACTTGAAAGTCACTGCACATAATAGTAGAATGTGTGAAAATGTCACCCCAGCAGTATAGTATACAACCTACATTCAAAGGTACAACTTATCAGTAGGTTGGTTGTGGGACGTTTTTTCATTATTACTTTGTTGATTTTTGAAATTAATTTAGGAAACTGTTCAATTATAAAATAATTCTGTGAATGGTTTCGAGTGAGGTGTTTAGAATGTTTGTGTTTGTTCCTTGCAGGGCAGTGATGAGGGTGACGTGGACAAGAACAAATGCTGCACTCTGTGTAACATGTCCTTCACCTCGGCAGTGGTGGCACAGTCACATTACCAGGGTAAAATCCATGCAAAAAGACTAAAGCTGCTTCTGGGGGAACAGCCTGCCATCACAGCCAAAGGTAGGCCTATCTCTCTCTCTCTCTCTCTCTCTCTCTGTCTGTCTCACTCTCTAGCTGTCTTTTTCTTTTTGTCTTTGACTCTGACTCATTCTCCTTCATGGACGAAGCATCTGCATTCTGTTTCATTGTCTAAGTGCAGTGCGTCCTTTTGTCACATCGACAAGCCTGGAGTGTGATGACATCAGTCAGTCCAATTAGACATGCACTGACAGACGTGACAGAGACGTCTAACACAACAGAACCTTAATACCAATGTGCCTGTCCTCACTCACAGAGGTGCTGCAGAATAATTAGACAAGCAGACAGGCCAGCAGATAGGCAGACAGCTACAGGTGCATTTTGGACACCCGGCTAATCTACCACTGTAGCTAGCTAACACAGACAGATGAGCTGCAGCTCAACTGGTGAATAATCATATTTGGTCATATTGTCTGCAGGGTGTCTGTGGGGTGTTTAGATGTAATCACCGTCTGCCGCAGCACCTCAGGGTCGAGGAAAATGTGGACCACATTGTGAACCGTAGCAGCTGCTCCGTGCCTGCAAACGTGTTTACAAATTGACAGTTGAGAGAATAATGAACACTGGCCATAGGGGAAATTTGACTAACTTATTTAATCAGATTATTCCCTTATCCAACACCTGAGACCTGGATATGCACGGAGGATGCCAGGAGGTGAATTATTTGGCGGGGTTTATCTTTCCACATGAGCAATGTAGTCACTTCAGAGGGTATTCAGACCCATTCACTTCCACCGCGTTCTGTGGTGCTGTAGACATTTTTGATGTACATATATTTTACATGTGTTTAGAGATGTATGCCAATTTTTTGAAAATGAAAACCAGAAATATCCAATGATGTTTAGCCGTGACTCAAACTTTTGCTCAGATTCGTCCTGTGGTATCCTTGGGATGCCTCTAGAACTTGATAAAGGTCCACCTGTGGCACCTGTGGTTTGTGTTCGAATAAACAGAGTGTCATCCTTGACATCCTGTCTCCATAAAAAAAAGATAGAATATCATGGCCTGAAGACTCAACGGTACCTGCCACCAAGATTCAACAGTACCTGCCACCATATCTGTCTGTTTTTGTGTGTAAACATATTTTTTTGGTTCTGTAACGTTACAGTTCCAAGGCAGGAACGTGTAAGGAGAAACGAGGACTTTTACTAACAAAACAAAAAAGTTTTTAAAACTACACAAGAACACAGAAACAACGCTACAATGGTATGCAAACCAACTAATGATGTCACGATACACTAGGGAAGGAGTAAATTAAATAGGGACAGTGATAAGGAACACAGGTGAGGGCAATAATAACAAACAGGACGTGACAGGTTCTATATAGAGTTAATTAGTTGAATAATGTGCAGAAAATAAATCACGTTGATATAAAGGCCTGGTCATTTCCACATCCCAGGGGCTCAAGGCTGGTTCTTCCTTCAGGGCTTTGTGTTTCAGGAACAGTGCTTTCCTCCTATTATCCTACACTCTTTTAAATCCAGTGACAGCGGACTTGGGCCTCCTTTTCCCTCTTTTTCTTCTATATTCCGTTTCTTCCTTTTGGGCTCTGGTCAAGTAGTGTTGTTTATAGGAAACAACAGTTCCAGTTAGGACACAGAGAGGGTGGGGTGTGAGGACAGAGCCAATATGCAGGAGGGAATGCTGTGTCCCCCTTTCACCCATGCCTGGCCTTTGGCCATATTTGGCATCCCAAAAAGAAAAGCACAAAATTCGGGACAAATCGTGTGTGGTAATGAGCCCATTCTCTGATAACATTTATTTATATTTTTTTTTTGAAGAAAGCAGCTGACAAAACGTTTTTTTCATCCATTAGCAAAGTGTACCTGTATGTCAAACTCAGGATATCTTTATTTACCTGAAACACATGGATGAGTGTTATCAACTGACTCTTCCTGGGGGTCCATGATCGAGCCTTGTACTCCAAGATCTGGCAGGATTTATTATGCATTGATTATCCATTAGGACATCTCCTTAACTAGAAGAATTTGAATTATGCTTAGATGTTTCATTTAGGGACAGGCATGGACAGTATTTATCAAGATGCTAATGGTAGGTAAAACCTAGAGGGAGAATGGCGGTTGCTGCGCAGCAGGGCAAGACCTCTCCATCTTTCTCCCCTCCGTCCCACTTCCCCACATTTTCTTCCTTCTTCTCTATCATATGGCCTGTGACATAATCATCTCCTCGAAAGGCAGCTTCATGGAGGAACTGTAACCCTGGTACAGGAAATAGAGTGCACTGCAATCAAGGTTTGCAATCAGTGCCATCATGTTTTGCTTCTGCTTGATTTCCTGAACTTATTTACTTTCATTTATTTATACAGGGAAATCAACTGAGACCAATGCATCTTTTGCAGCTGAGCCCTGTGTTATAGTAGTAATATAAAAAGGATAATAAAACACATGTTAAGATAGACAATCATAATTAACAAAAAATGTACTAAGTTTCATAGGCCCTAAAACATTTAACTTGAGATCACTTTGAATTGCATTCCATGAATATGGGGCAAAAGCAGTTTTACCCAGTTACCAATAGGCCCACGGTATCTCCTGTACTACCCGGTCTAAAGAGCATGTGTGTTAACTGCTGTTCTACCAACTCATTTTAATTGTCAGTCAGGAGGTTTTTGCTTGACTGTCTTATATAAAAACATCAACCGATGTTTGGCCCCTCTAGATGTCAGTGACTCTCAGCCAACTGAATCATATAACCGACAGAGATGAGTGCGAATATAAACCGCAAGGCTGAATGATGGACTGCATCCTTTGGACTGCATCCAAAGATGTGAGTATAGAAGCTGAGGCATGCATACATTGCATATCACCATTATCTAGTTGTAACATAAATGTTGCTCAAAAATATATTGCAGCATGTTCTATAAAAGAAGAATGTAGGGTGGTCATTTTAAAGTCACCCAAAGTTAGATTCTGTGACTGTACTTGTTTTAACTGCATTTAGAGCCACAGTCCGTGAGTGATTTTTGTAACAGTTGGAAATCAGACTGCAGGTGTG
Organism: Esox niger; assembly: GCA_016801105.1. Lineage (NCBI taxonomy): Eukaryota > Metazoa > Chordata > Actinopteri > Esociformes > Esocidae > Esox > Esox niger. The sequence goes on along the minus strand of JACXGJ010005915.1, from coordinate 16,785 downwards.
CATCAGCATGTTCAAGAGAGGGAGCTGCATTAGAGATTGGCTGTTCCCTTTTTCTTTTCGATATTTTGTTTGCTTTGTCTTGCTAGTTAGGTACCATCAAGTATTTTGTTTTTGACTGGCTGTATCAATAGGCTAGTTAATTATCTGCTATATGACTAGAATGTTTTTGGAGCCGTAGTGCATGGAAATGCACCATTTCTTAAGAAGTTACATAATTCATATATATATATAGTGTGAACAATATTGTCCAACACTATCCATTGTGGCAGTGTGTGGTACTGTTTGTCAGGGGTTTTACTTTTTTCCAGAATTTGGAAGGACATCAATTACAAGTAGTTGGCGAATTTGGTCTGCTTTGGTTTTTCAAATATGTTTTATACATGTTTCTCAATGTCTTAATAGTCTGCCAGTCCAAGATAGAAGTAGATTTTTTTACATTTGCCCACGCCACATTTCTTTAATAAATAGCACCAGATATTTCAGAATGAAGCCAGGGATTGGATCTGCTGTTGACTCTTATTCTCATATACAGGGCATGCTTATTTTCAGTCAAATTAAAGTCACTAGTGAAACACTGTAGTGCTAGTTAGGCCTGGGGAATGGCTGAAATGCAGTCACGATCACTTTGGGAGAGGTCTCGTTTGTGTATATTATTGATAAAATATGGTTTGGCCTTGGGAATTCTGATATTTCTAACTCATACAATCGGTTGATGGTCGCTGATTGCTGGGAGAAATACACCGGCTGATATATATTTTTCTGGAATATTTGGCAATATATAATCAATAAATGTAAACTTTATTGGTGTTCACTGAGATTATGATCAGTGCTCTGCTGTGTTCTGTAGAGACAGCAGGGAATCAATATATTACACAGCAACATTGGAAATATTACACTTGCACACTGTACTGTTCATTTTAACCGTTTTCAACACAATACATTTTACACTTACAAAAGTTTACAGATGTTAACATGTGATGTTATGCTACGCAGTGTCGAATGTTAACACTGACACAGTGAAATCACAGTACAGTGGACTGAATGGAGTGAAACATAAAAACAACTCACTGGTGAACATCACAGTTTTAATATATGCTGTGATATATATTTATATACATATGTCCCTATTGGAATCCAGACAGGTACAATTCTTCTGTATTTAGACAACTGATTAGGTCAAATGGCAAAAGGTCATTTACCTGATTGAGTATAAAAAGAGCATCCCAAAGAGTATGAGTCTTTCTGAAGACAGTCTTGCACACACTGTGAAAGACTGTGCAGGCAAATAGTACAACAATTTAAGAATATTTCTTAATGTAAAATTGCAAAGAGTTGGAGGATCTCATAATCTACGTTACATATTATCATTAAAAGACTCACAGTATTCGGAGAATCTGAACACAAGGGTCAATGCCAAAAAACAATATTGGATGGCCGTGATCTTCCGGCCCTCAGGTGGCAATGCAAAAAAAAACTACCACTGCCTTCTCTGGGCCTGAGCTCATTTCAGATGGACTGAGGTGTGAAGTGGAAAATGGTCCTGTGGTCTGACATATCAACATTTCTAATAATTTTTGGGAATCATGGACACCATGTCCTTCCGCCTAAAGAGGAAAGGGACAATCTGGGTTCTTATCAGTGCACAGTTCAAAAGCCGGAATGTATGATGGTATGGGGGTGCATTAGTACACATGACATGGATGACTTGCACATCTGTGAAAGCATCATTAATGTTGAACAATATACAGGTTTTGGAGCAACAGATGCTACCATCCATACATCTTTTCAGGGATTGCCTTGCTTATTTCAGCAAGACAATGCCAAATCTGTCCAAATCCTAGGAGGTTGCAAGACACAGGTGGCAGAACAAATGGGTATTTAGTTCCCAAAAAATGTATAAGGGATTGACACAACATGACAACCATAACATGGAACAATGACTGACGAAACACACTAGGGCAGAAGAAACTTAAATAGGGACATAACGAGGGTCAAACAAGACACATGTGAAAGCAATAAGGACAAGGACAGGCTACGTTTAAGAACAAAGGAAACAAATAACTTGCTACATTCAAGAGCAAATTCAACTTCAAAACCGAACAGAACCTCACAAAACCCCATTCTGCACATCTTACAACAGCATGCCTTTGTAGTAAAAGTGTCCAGGTGCTAAACTGCCTGCTGTCTAGACCTGACACCCATTGAAAACATTTGGCACAGTATGAAACGAAAAATATAACAAAGGTGACCCCAAACTGTTGAGCATCGGAAAACCCACAAAGCAAGAATCGGAAAACATTTCACTTACAAAAGTATAGCAATTTGTCTCAGTTCCCAAACGCTTACAGGGTATTGTTAAATGAAGAGTGGCACACAGGGTGCGGTGCAGATTCTTGGTTAAAAACAATAACATTTCTCAGTTTCAACATCTGATATGTTGCCTTTGTACCACTTTCTTTTAAATATAAGGTAAATGATTTGCACATCCTTGCATTCCATTTATGTTTTCATACACAGCATCCCAAGTGTTTTGGAAATACGGTTGTAGTTTCTACTTAGTTAACATTTGGGTTTAGTCACTTTGATGTCTGCAGGTCAGCTATAGGGCTGCGGTCAACAATAATGCTCTATAGGGAATACGGTAACATTTGGTAGAAACAGAGAATGTCAGGAAGATAAATCCACTTAGGCATCAAGAAGCATTATTGATTTCTACATAACAAACATTACTGAAGTGGCCAGGTGGATCTGTCTATGTGGGTCTCTGGGGATACTCTGTTGTTTGAGCCTTTCTGCCTTCAGCCAAGAACATAGAAACCCTAAAACCCAATGATCTGCATCACAAATGCCACACTAAATCATATACAATATACAGCTGTTGACCATGCAGGATAAATGTGCACTGTTCTGGAAGTGGACTAAAGCGCATCCTGTATCCACAGAACACAATGCTGGTTAAAAGTATGTGAACCCTACAGCCATGGTCATTATTTTACATAAATTATTAAACTTCTGGGGCCAGTTTCACAGACAAAGATTAAGTGTAGTCTAGGAATAAAGAACAAGCTCAATGGAGTTTTACATTGAACTAGATTTTTTTAGTTGTAGACTACGCTAATCCGCGTCTGTGAATCCAGCCCATGAAATCGTAATGTAAACCTAATTAAGACATTCCAAATAAATGAAAAAAACATAGGTGGTTTATTTAACCAAAACTCTGTTTTCACGTGTTCAATATATGCTCCACCTCCACTAGCAATGATAATTTGGAGTAAACATCTCCTATAGCCACTATTCAAGGATTTTTGCCCACTCCCATTCAAAACTCAGCCAATTGAGTGGGGTTTGAAGTGTGTCTGGCATACTACTCACTTCCGATCCTGCCACAGCATGTCAAATGGATTAAGGTAAGGACTTTGAATTGGCCAATCCTTGACACAAATCTTCTTTCTCCTTAGCTGTTCTTTGGTTGATTTGCTTGAATGCTTTCGAAAAGCAGAACAGAATCTTGATCAGGACCTTCTCACCACAATGCTTGACTGTTGGGATAATGCTCTTTTGCTGGCAGGCAATAATGGGTTTTGCCAAACAACTGTTTTGGTTGTGACCAAACAGGTCAATTTTGGATTAATATGTCCAGTGAATGGACCTCCAGAAACATCCAGGTGGTCTCTGGTAGCATTTTTTCTTCCTGGAATCCCTTCAATTCAGTATTCTTATTGTTGAATGAGATGCAGCAAACGAGGTCTGCAAATCTCAAGATGTTGTTTGGGTTGGCCATTACCTGATTTATAATTTTTCTTGTGGCCCTCAATGCCCTCTTCCTGATATCCTCGGAGATCTCCTTTCCTCTTGGCATAGTGTGTCTGGGAGCGTGAGAGGGAGTCCAAGGAGAAGTAGGCAAGCGCAGTGGTCCAGGGAAAAACTTTTAATATTGAAAACGGTAAAACAAAACAGAGTGCCATGCACTACAAAAACAGAACAAGCTGAAAACTAGGTATTAATATAAACATCAAAATAGCCAACACGGAACATACGACAGCAAATAATGACCGACAAGGAGAAAAGGGCAAAACTAAATACACAAACTATCAAGGAGAACAGAAACAGGTGGGGGCAAAACACAGGTGAAAGGAATAAACTGATTAACTGAAACAAGAACAGGAAAGACCAAACAAGGACATGACAAATCACGGACATACAGAAAACATGAAACGGGACGGCTCCAGCAGGCTTGGACCGTTACATAGTGTTTTGTATTCACCTCAAAGGGAAACACCAAACTGATCAGGTTTCTCGTCCAAACACTTTCCTGAAGATCCCCACTTTTATTCGTCCATTTGGTACCCAATATTTGCCCATCTTATTTACTTATGATTTGATCAAAGCAACTTGGGGGTCAACTGTTTTTGCACTGGCAGTAATTACTTTTTAATTTTGTTTTTCTACTACACGCATGATTTTCTCTAAACCAATATACTGTATGGAATTCAAGATTTTCTTTGGGTTGACTGATAAAATAAAAATCTATGGGTTAACATACATGTGTGTGTAAATGTATACTTTGTGCATTTACAGGCTTGTTTAGTCTATAGTTAATTATGAACCGTGAAGAGTGGTCCAATTTCTGCCTTTATTAATGTTATATTAGACTTGGGTAGCTCTGAATAAACATGAACGTGCCATTATATTCTTAAACACAGACAATGGTGTCCTGTAATATCCCAAATTGCATATCTTTTTTTCCTTAGCTCTGTCGCCTTCTTGTATTGGAAATTCCTGGCCTGTTTCCAAGCTCCAGCAAGTTATAGGAGAGCAGAATACATAGGAATAGAGTTTCTCTATACGTTTCACCAAATCTTGATGATGGGAAAGATGTTCTCTGTATTTGGTTAAGTACTGCTTTTGAGAACTGTGAAATTATTTTGTGAAAGACTATTCTTATGTATATAACCTTTGGTTTCATTACATCTACTGGATAGGCTATAGATGTTTCACACTTCATCCATTACAGTATATGATCCCCAAAAATGTACCATCAGACCATGAGTGATGCAACACTATAGTTTATGCAGAATGGTTTTAATACCCTATAATTAATAACATGAAATCCCTGGCCATAGTGGCCATTGTTAGTAAGATCCTCACTACAGTTTACACCACTAAGTTGAGAAACCGCGGATAAGTGTGGTTGTTTTTCTGTGGTTTGTTTTTCATCGACTGTACTGCTGGCTGTAGTCTCACCCACCTCAGAGAAAATGTGGGAATATGTATTGGAAAAATATTTAATTGGTTCCATACAGAGGGGGATAAACTATATGATAAGGAGGCCCAAAAGTAGAAGACTTTAGAGTAATAGATAAATGCACAGACTTTTCAGAATGCTTAGATCCTTGCCATTTTGATCCAACAGATTCCACCTCAAAACAGATTTGTAACTATGTGGTCAGAATATAAATACACCCAAGTTATGCTTTGATATGGGGCAAAATGTTTTTTTCCCCCCATTGGACACCAAAGCTATACCATAAAGAGAATGAAGACATTCAATGTGTCTTTGCTTTAGATTACATGCACCACCAGTTAAGCATCTGTAGCTATTTGGGTTATTTGCACACGTTATCTGTTGTAAGGATTTAAAAGAAAATTTGAACATTTTAACCTCTCTGTCTCAACTTAAGACACATTTGTATCCATTCCTCCATGGTAATGGCTTAATATGAAAATATCTAAATGAAGCTATGACACAGTTAGCTAGTTTGTTACATCTATTTAGCTAACCCCCTCAAATATTACAAAGTTAACCCATGGTTAGCCACACTAACATATTATGGTTGATTAATTTACTTTTACATTGCATCAAACACCCAAAAGCTTAGCAGAACAATAAACATTTATATTCATTTAATTAACTACTGTGCTGTCTTTTGGGAGAGACAGCTTCCTTATGACATTTTTGTCTTGATAATGATTTAAAGCTATCAGTACTGCACTACTTCATTCAGATAAAATGAAATATAACAGTATGGTACAGATTTTCTGACGTACTGATATTTTCCTCAGCAAAACTTTTTGGTTGAAAGCAACACAAAACATCTACAATCTTATGACAAAATGTGACATCAAAGAAAGCTTTTTATACTACAGAGAATTTGATGATAGATGGAAAAGGGTTGGCAGTATTCAGAAATAATGTTTAGAAATTGAATTCATTAATTTCTTCACCCTCTAAAAATATATTCAATAATCCTTCACTCTACAAGTATGGCTCGGATAAAAATGAACAACAAATTGATAGAAATTGAAATTTGACAGCATTTTTACATTTGATAAATTGGCTTTCCCATCTCAATGGAAATGTTCCCTCATCCCATGTCTTCTTAGCAAGGTCCCAGTATGCATTTAGTCTAGTGTTGTAACATTGCATGTAGGAGGCAGGACAGACGCAAAGCGAATGGTCTGCTAATAAAAATAACTACTTCATTACAAAACAAAAATCCGGAAAAGAACAATGTTTCAAAAGGAATCCGAAATCAATGTACTGACAACATACACTAGTGAAGGATGTTCTTAAATAGGGACAGAACAGGAACACAGGTGAGGGCAATGACGACAAACAGGTGCCCGTGCTCCAAACGAGGGAAGAGGGCATTGGATCTCACTGATACAACAGGCCTGCCTTGTCAGGACATGACATTTGTATAGTTTTGGTTTATTCTGATGCTAACTATTGATGTGCATTGGTAACTATTTTACTGTCCGGATAGTATGTGTTATTATTCGAATAGTATTCGGTTAACCGAAATACTAGTTAAAAAAATTACCGATACAACATGAGCTTTACTACATATAGCGCTTGACTGGGTGTTGGTCCCAGGAGCATTGGCTTAATGGCCATTCATGTGACAAAACAGCGAGCGCGCATATGGAGGAAGAAATGTGGTAGTCATACAAAACTCGGTTTGAGGCAATATTAATCAACACAATATTGAGTGTATTGGATGGAGGAGTCATAAAAACGAGTTAGCTAAGGTAGCCAGCTATGCTATTAGCTTAACTCACCGTTTTCTGCACTCTCAACCGCATTAAATTTCACAGCTTAACTTTACGTAGGGTTTTGTGGCCACATCATTTTCCGTAGGTAGCATTAATTCAGTCAATAATACATCTTCCATTGAATTTGTTAACTTTCATCCTCTTGCTAACAATAGGCTATGCTGAATATATTGCGTCATTCTGACTGACTGGGCCCCACCACACTACACGCTTTGATTGACGATCGTAATCGACAAAAACGTGTGCATGTTATAAAACAACATAAAAAATGTGATGGTATATTTTATTTTAATTTTTTTCATATCATAGTATATTGACATATGTAAAAGTTATAGATTGGAATTGTAATAGCATTTCAAAAAATTAAATGTAGGTCTATATACTGTATTTCTACCAAAAAACACATATCGGCTATGTAAACAACATGTGGGTAGGTTTACTTGAATATGAAATTAATTTAGGATATTCAAATATTCGACTATACGGGCCTATCCCTAGTGCAAGCCTAATTTGTTTATGCTCCATTTTGGTCATGAAATGATTGTACCACTAGCTGTTAAACAATTATTGTTTGCATGTTAGTTTTCAGGCAGTGCACACTTGGGATGGCAGATACGTTTTGGTAGGTTACATCCTTCCTCGAAAGAAATAGTTTTCCCCAGCGCAATTCTGTTCTTACATCATGTGAATGCCCTATTACTCTCCTTTCCGCTCTTCTCTCTTCTATGACTCCATGCTTCTTTACTCTTCCTCCTACTTCCACATCTAGATCTCTCCAATCATCTCTTACTTCCTTACCTCCATATTTTACTGCTTAGCTCTGACTCTCCACATCCCTCACTTTCACTGACCTGGATAAAAGAGACAGCGCAACAGAGGAACAAATATGATACGATTGTTGTCAGGATAATAATCTGTTTCTGTCTCTTATCACACACTCTCTCCGTCCCACAATACATCGTTTGTCGTAGGTACTCACACACACACACACGCACACACACACACACACACACACACACACACACACACACACTTAGTGACTAGACTGTCTCACATCAAAGTATGTATATCTTTATCAGTCTATAGACAATAGTTTTATCTGGGCCTATTTAAAAGACCAGTGTCCTACATTTGACAAAATAAATAATTATTTTATTTTATTCCAAAACTACTATGGATGTTTTCCCTAAAACTCAGAGCATCCCAATCGATACTGCGTGTCACTGCTGCTGAGGGCGGTTGATATCTCTAGAGTAACAACAAGCAGACACAGTACAAAACAGATCTTTCACGCTTGCTACTTGAACTTCCAACCGACGTAAATTGTATAATGACAATAATTTGCTTTTATTAAATGTACCTTGGGAATCTGATCATTTTTCGTCTGTAGCCCAGTGGGTACTGTAAATGTCACAGACAGAATTATGAATGACATAAAAAGCTGCCCTTTCTAAATTATTCAGGAAATGTCGCCAGGACAAATGCTGATAACTTCAGAAGCTATAAATACCAGGATGAGGATGGTACAATGGTAACAGAGTTTAATTGTAAATTCTCGGCTAGATGTTGATGTCACCTCGACTGAAATGCTTAGAATTACTCTACAAATATACCAGAGTGCTGTTTAATTTAGGGGACACATTATTTTCTACTACTTTTTACTGTTAAAGAGCATCAATAAACATGTTTGGCTTCTAACTGCCAGACTATATGTTTTTTCATGATACAAATGGCTGTGTTGAGTCAATTTACAGCGGAGAGGCCGATATATTTATATTTTTTTTATATATTCAACACTCTTGGCTCTGTAGCTACTCATCAACTGTAGTGTTCATCATACATTGTTTTGCATACGGTATGGAGAAAAGGGCCATTGGCTGCCACCTGTACTTCATCAATGTCATAATAACTATAGGTCTAGACAGCATGCAAGCAAGAGCATTGCTTGCCCCATCTTCCTTAGTCACAAAGGTGTTCCCGCAGAAATATCCTGCCACCTGATTATTTTATTTGCCCATGCTGTGGCCCACAGTAACCTGCCATCTGCCTGGGAAGGAAGAATATGCTCACATCAAGCTACCTACAAATGGTTGTTTGTTTATTAAAAAGATGCACTCCACCTCTCCCAAAACTCTACTCATCTCCCAGTAACACTTTATTTTTAGAGTCTGAAAAGTTTGTTTGCAATTGCTCTAGAGATTATCTACTATCAATCACATTTTAACTATCTAATAACCCTTACCCGAACCTTAACCATTATCCTAACCCATAACCTAAACCTTCTTCTAAACTTAATCCTAATCTTAGCAAGCAGTTGCATATCAACAGATTGTTTGATAATAGAATTACTATCTAATAGAGGTTTAACGGTACACAGAAGTCATGGATTAGCAAACAACATGCCACTGGAACCCAGAAGTGATGATTGCTGATGATGATGGGCCTTTATACATCTATGTAGACAATCCATTGAAAATCAGTCCAGCTACAATAGTAATTTCCAACATTAACAAGGTCTACACTGTACTCAATGTTTTATTATTTTAATGGACAAAACATTTGCTTTTCTTTCGAAAACTTGGGCATTTCTAACTGACCCCAAATTTTTGAACTGAACTGAAAATGTATATCAGAGTAAAGTATATTTGGGTATCCTGTTCCAGTGCTGTCTACTACCATTAGAAGCACCTTCATACCAAAACAAAGTCTGGGTATTTGTACTGTAAATGTATTAAGTGAGTGAAGTCGACTGATGGAAAATCATACAAATTGCCTTACATGTTTGCCAATGAAAATTAGCTGCTGGCTAGTGGACATAACTTATTTGTTTCTTTATTTATTAAGACACAATATATGTTTTGCATCAACATACTCTGTTTGAGTAAGATGAAAAGAAAAAGGAAATGGTTTGCAATGTTGATGAAATGTATCTGTCTTCTTAAAATGAATAATGTGCATTGTGAAAGATTGTGCTGATTGTACAGTGTTGGCCTCAACCCATGGTAAGAAGAATGTCTGCTCTCCAGGTTCCAGATTGATGGTTATTTAATGGGCGATAAGGTGGTGCAGAGTTGCAGTTGGGATGTAGATATCTCTATAATAGCATGTTTGTCTGGTTTCTGGAATGCAAAGCATAAAAACAGTTCAATATTGTTATGTGCTTCGGCTACTATTGAATATTCAACAGGTAACAGAAAGACACCCCAAGTGGATTAACAACGAGAACGAATGGTGTACACATGGATAATTTGCATATTTAGCAATGGCATTCACAGATAACGGAAACAAGCATGCATAGCAAATATCCACCACTATTAGCTGTAGAGCTCCAATTATAGAGATATGAGGATGAGTGGTGGGGCTCGTAACAGGTAATAATGTAATGAACACTTTCAGGAGCACATTGATTGCAACTGAGCTAGCGTCAGGAACGTCACTAGGCCTATTTTACATAAGTCAATATATCAGTCAATATATTTCCTTCATGATTTATGTTTTTCATCAACTGTTCCATTGTATCTTGAACTTCTTACAAACTTTATACAACTTATATAGAATCAGATTAGCCTGCCCCCTACCATTTTATAGAAATGTATGGTGTTTGAAATATTTATTTGAAATTAAAAATATGTCATGTATGCTTTTAGTTCGTTTTAGTCATTACAATTACAATTATGTAGAATCAGCATTATTCACTGGGTACAGTATGTGTACACATACGAGGAATAGTCTTGGGATTATACAGACTCACGATGTGCTAACTCATAAATAACTTTAACAAAGGACACTCAACAAGACTGACTGCAATATACAGTACACATAAATACACATAATAAACCAAACAACAACATAGTGAGACTGGTGACACAATAGAATAGGGCAATGAGCAGGGTATAAAGGGTGCTGGAAATACATATTATTGTGCAGGTATTATTATTTATATAATGATGGTGGATGTGACCTCTCTCCCTCTCTCTCTCTCTCTCTCCCTCTCCCTCTCTCTCTCTCTCTCTCTTTCTCTCTCTCACTCTCTCTCTTCTGTCTCTCTATGTATATATATATATATATATATATATATATATATATATATATATATATATATATATATATATATATATATATATATAAATATAGCCTCATTAAGAAGTAATTGAGGATTATAAAACAAAATAATTCCTTAAATATTTCAGACTTCCGGTAGTATCTTGTACTCCTGCATAAAAAATTATGCAGGAGTTGAAAATATTGAACGCATGCAGCATCCGGAATGCAACGTAAACCATGACATTTCCAACACATTGTTTCGGATTGCTTCACTGCCAATGACTGACTTCCGACGCAGCGCAATGAGTTTGACGTATCTGGTGGACATGAGTTAGTTGTTCACAATTCTTTTTTACTGAGGCAAAGGCTTTGTGTATGATTTTTATGTGTTTATCATTACAATCTGTCAGGTGGTTGCTTTGACAGCCTGGTGGGCAAAACGTTGTTGAAACATGGCGTCTGACGCTGGGAATTCTATGGAGCTACTGCACAATCTGGTCAAATTTTCTACTTTTACAGACCATGAGTGTTTAGATCACCTCACAATACATGGAATTTAAAGATATACAAACACACTGCAAGTCTTAGGCACTTGTGACCCATATACATAGCGCCCACTGAGTTATTTACGTTTAAAACAGCAACATCCATCCCAGTGTTGACATTTGGGGATGTGGACATATAACTTGTGGAGAATCCATCCCATTACGCTGCTAACAAAATGAAAGCATACAGACAGCAATCTGTACATTCAATCGGGTTAGGTCAATAATGCAATTGTTTTCGAGGTGAAAAAAAGTATTGTCAAAGCGAAATTCAGTGCTAATTTACCTATAATTTATTTCTATGGGTGGTCAGTGTAGCGTAGTGCATCCAGTATAACACAGAATCGTGACCACTTTCAGTCACTTTCAGTCGTGATACCTCCATGCAGAATCATATTGCATAGTTAACAAGAGACCTCAAATCAGTGGAAATCATTGGGATATGCATTAACTTCAATCAAAATAATGTATATATAAATAAATATCATATATATAGTTGTGCTCATAAGTTTGCATACACTGGCAGAAAGGGTGACATCTTAACGAAGGACAGTGGTCATATGAAGCCATTTAATATTACATACTTGTTTGGCTCTGTTTTAAATCTTAATGATAACAGAAATCTCCCAAATGGCCCTGATCAAAAGTTGACATACTATTGAATGTTTAGCCTTGTTACAGACACACAAGGGAAACACCGGTGACAATAGCTGTTTATTTAACAGGGTATGCAGACTTTTGAACAGGGGGCAGTTCAGGTTTTTTCATTGTTGCTCTGTTATGTTTTACGATTGGCCATTCAGTTATGACCTACAATTGAATGTGAATACTCATAAGAAATAAAAGGTGTGTTTTGCCTGCTCAGTTATGTTTTCTTTACAAACGGTACATATATTACCAATTCTCCAAGGGTATGCAAACTTTTAAGTACAACTGTATGTACTTTTTAGGTTGCCGAAAAGGTTTATTTGAGTGTGGTCAAAACATGTTTGGTGTCGTATAGTTTAGGAAACAGGCACATGCAGGACTGGAGTCCCGATACAGGATCTTTACTCACAGGAACGTAGTAAGTACAATCAACAGCATTGTAGAGCAATCCTCACATAGAGGTTACTACTTAAGGTATACAACTGGAGCAGTCACACGAAAAGTGTCTCATGACAAACAGAACTGCAAATTCCTGTTCGTCTGGAACCGTTACAAAACATTTTAAAACATTCAGTTTAAACAAACTCGAATCTTCATAGCTTTTTGCCTGATTACAGACAGTGATTATATTATGCTATTACATTTGGTTCTATTATTTAATAACTAAGATCTTGATTCAGGTATTGATTTAGCTTTCATGTAACTTATTTACACACGTTTCATACTCCATAATGGAAAATAAATAATAAATAATAATATCCACTTATGCTCAGAAACTTTATGAATCTCTAGATCTCTTAGTCCAGCTGACTAAAGATGAAAAGCTATTCAATTTACAGCAAAAGAGTAAATACAGCACAAGAGTATAACCTCCACTATGATTTTGACTTTATTATATCTCACCTTCTATGTTTTCAATTTTTTTTTTTACAAGAGTTCTGATGAAATAATAGTAATTATCTTGAAGAGACAGACATTAAAATAATCACTAATCACAATTTTACATGAACAATGTGGAATTGTCCATGTTGTCTATAGTCAAAGTTTTTTAATATAACATTTAATATAAAATAACTGTGTTCGAAATCAACTGTGTTTGATGGAACTATACTATTCCATTAAAACACAAGGTAGTTAGCCATATTTAAAGGCCCTATGCAAAACAACTGATTTCATAATGGATTCATGGTAATGCTACTTGCACATCCACACTGCACTGTACACATCAATGGCCTGACAGCCTTCGCAGCAAAGCTTCAGACGTATACCACAGATGAGCATGAATCTTTATAATGTTAACAACGTGGCTGAAGAACATGGTCATTAAGTATAACTCTGTCTTGGCTGACCGTGACGGTCACAAGGGATGTGACTTGGAGATGCCAGTTGCCTCACAGTGCCTCAGTTGTTTGTAATTTGATCGGAATCCTTCTAGTGGGACATCTATAATTGTTGACTTATGAAGAGTGGGCTTAGTGCCCGAGTGTTAAAACGGATTAACTTGATAGTGAAATCCCATGTAGAAAATGCTACGCTGCTCAATATGATGTTTGTTTGGGGTTAATGGGAGAAACCATGCATGACATTTTATACAAGTAGGCTGAGTTTTTCTTTCTTTGCCAAGTATGATTTAGGATGTGTTTGTCAGGCTAGTGATGGAGATAACAGCTTGGTATTTGTCTGGATTGAACAGACATAGCCAGAGTCAATGTAATGAAGGCCTCTGATCAGCATCCATTTCATGCCTCACAGCTTTGTTTAGTCTAGTGATTATACATTACAATTGCTTGTATTTTAGCAATTATCTTTTCAAAATATGAAACTTAAAAATAAAAGGAAAACAGCTTTGGATCATTTTATGCATTTTGCACAACAACAATTGCTGTATGTTTTAAGTTGAATGTTGACGTGCAAAGAAATGTGATCATTTCGACTGTGGAATGAAAGAAACAACAAATTGTAATTTTGGGGAAAATCTTTCATATAGGTAATAAAAAAGACGTGTGTATGTTTCAGTCTAGAAAGTACTCAAATAGCTAGGCATTAATGTTGACTTCTCTGTCTACTCTCTTTTTTGTGTCTTACCAGAGGTGCCTCCCAGTCCAGTGGAAACCACCCCAGTGACCTCTCCTCGGCAGCGCAGGGACTCAGACCGCTACTGCCAGCTATGCAATGCTTGGTTCAACAACCCGGGCATGGCACAGCAACACTATGACGGCAAAAAGCACAAGAAGAATGCGGCTCGTGCCGATCTCCTGGAACAGCTGGGGAAGACATTGGACATGGGGGAGATGAAAGGTAGAAAAAAGTACAGACTAGTGGAGGCCAGAGGGAGACTAAATCAACTCTCACTCACTCACACACACACACAATTTATAGATAACCATGCAGCCCACAGCTAATCTTCTTGTCTGTAGTAACATTATGCAGTATTTAAATGTGTGTGTGTGTGGCAACATTGCTATATAGTATATAAAAAGATATCATATGTTATGCAAGAAAATAGGACCCCGTATATTGATGTGCATCTCAAATCTATACTCTATACTCCACTATGACAAAGTATGCAGAGTCGTGTGTGTGCAAAAGGAGAGGTTTGGTGGTGATAACTACATGAAATGTCAAGATATAGTGTTAATAATGAGTGGCATTCATTCAACTCCATGCCATTTATCATGCTCTTTAGAATGATATTATCAGATATTAACCGAAAAAGCAGCAACATATTTGTAGCATATTCCCTGTTCTTGTTTATGGCCTGAAAATGGCGGATTTTGGCAGTGATGAGCTCATAAATTAGAACGGTTTCTATATAATAGCATGTTATATGATACATAATAGAGTTAGAGGTCCAGCTCTTTGCTTTATATTGCTATATGTGTTTTGAGTGACACTCATTCTTTATTAGAGGATCATATGCAACGAGATGTTGCGTGTATATAGAGGAGGGCTCTATATACAGCTCTGGAAAAAATTGACTTGTAGGATTATAATAAATACTGTTTTGATGTCATTCAAACAAGCCAAACACGTGTGAGTCTAAACGTGCGCTTAAAATTTCCATATCATAAAACAAGAAAACAAGACAAAACAAATAAATGCTGTGATCAATTTACATTTTCCAAATCTTTTTTTTACAGTAAATTCCTTTTTGAAGCCCCCCCAATCACCCACAGATGACAGACCTGATCACCTGGCTGAATATAGATGAATTGCTTTGATGCCTGATGTTTATATAAACCAGTGGGTGATTTATAATCTACAGTTTTAGATGGATCCAAAAAAAAGAATTTTGAACATGGAAATGATCGACTCTCGGGATGAATTTGTACCCTTTTTGGTGCTCTTAGGGTTAATGTAACTCATACTCTTACTCGCATTCTCTGGCTGTGTAGCACATAGCTCTCTTGATTTGGCTAGTGCCTGCTGCAGTCCCAGCCATTAAGTTCCACAGTTGAGAAGCTCAGCATCTCTAAGTACCCTTACTCGACGAGCCTGTTTCAGGCTGTTAACTTTGGAGTGGAGAGAGGAAATGGTGCTTTCTCTCATTGTTTCCTACCCACAAAATGTCAATAACAATTAGAGAACATTATTCTAGCAGCAGGCTGCGGTTGGGGTGGGAAAGGTGCCAGGGCACCAGGAGGTGCCCAGAGGGTTGTAAAGTTAAGGGGTAATGAGCAAACATAATGTGGGATGTCTCTTCAGTCATGTCTGACTGGAGATGAAGCTCATGGTCTTTTCTGATACTTAAGGTGGATAGGTTAGATCTGCATTGCCACAGATTAATCGTGAGGCTTCATTTGCGCTGTGCAGCCCAAATCCAAAATATTTCAATAAATGTACGTCTGATTGGCGATGTGCTATAGGTCTTATTGATGCTCACAAGTGATAGATGGTCTGGCCAGTGTTCCATAGGACAGCTTAGCAAACAAGCCAGCCCATAATCAAGAGCCTTGATCACGGAGAACAAGTATAAATAACCACTCAAATATCCTTCACATGTGGATCATCAGGCTGTTCTTTCAGATTCATAATTTTACAACGAATGTAGGATATTTACAATATTTTCACAGAGACTTTACATAATAATTTTTAACTCAATTATTTACAGTATATGTGTTATATGTTATATGTGTGTACGCTGACTAGGCCACTGTCATAAATCTGTTTGAATTGGTGGAAGGACACGGGCGCAGAGACGGTATGCTGGTAGTGATCCATGTGTTTAATGAACAAAGGAAACAAAAGAACAAACTTACAAACTGAAAGCAGACAATGACAGGGTGTAGTAGCGCCTACGGCTGACAACCAAAATAAACCACAACTACTGTGCGCAAACATTCAACATAAGTAGGTTCCCCAATTGGAGGCAATAACGAACACCTGCCTCCAATTGGGGAAACCAAAGCACATAGAGGTGGCTAGAGCCATCTCCTTTGGCCATGTCCTGACTATGGCCCCAGCCAGCGCAAAGATGGCTAGGGGCATAGCC
>JACXGJ010005914.1:0-36781 GCA_016801105.1 Esox niger | reverse complement strand
ATATATATATATATATATATATATATATATATATATATATATATATATATATATATATATATTGCTGTGGCACGGAATCTGCAGTAAGCATCCGTGCGCAATAACAATGCCAGTCCAACTTGGTCCCCGAATGCAATTTTCTGGTGGTGCACATATCAGACAGTTTGAGTATAGTGCCTCGGGGTGTGCAACAGAACAAATGCACCTGTTACAGTGGACAAGCCACTCGCGAAAATAACCGAGTCATCAGTGCACAACGCATTTGGACGGAATGATAAGCAGTTGCTAAACGAAACGAAGTGCTTCATTCATAAAATGCTACACTGCTTTATTTATAAAACCACACGCAGATTTAAGAATAGTCACTTACGCTGCTGTTTTGTCCCGACCAATACACCACTGCGTGGTTATGAGCGGAGTCCCCAGTCAAGGCGAAAGTAGTGCTGGGTAGTTTAGGATCATCTCTGGAAGTCTCTCTTCCCTCATCCCTGGTCCACTTGAATTCAGATCGGCCCAGTCTGTGTCCGTCCAATAACGGACCTGGACTCCTTATCTCATCCGATGTCTCTCTCTCAAAACCGGGGCCACCAGTCCTCACGCTCTCACTAAATTCGGGGTGTTTGGGACTGCTTCGCTTCATCCTCTGTAGCGTCGCATCCTCAGCCTCAAGGTGTTGCAAATTATAAACCCCAGCATTATATTCACCATGGTAAGTTTCTCCTTTTTCCATGGGCCCGGTAGAATCTTCCTGTGCGACTTTTGAGGTAACTCCATCGTTACTAAACCTTACCCCATCTTCGAAAATACCTGCCTGCAGCCGGTCGCTTAGTACTCCAGTATTTTGTTTATATTCTCCGAGTAGCTGGTACTCCAGCTGGACCTGTTTCAAAGCTTTGGACGCCTGGCTAGGTCCAGCAGCCGCGCGCGTACCGGTATCCAGATGTAATTCCTCCAGGTATAGCTGGACGGGCGACGGGCACGACGCACAAGTTATCTTAGCCTTGGCATTTAGCTGGGTATGAGCGGAGATCAGAAGCCAGGTACACAGAGTTAAGCGCAAGCCTGGGCAGAAGCCAGCCCAAGTCTCCATCGCTGGTAGAGCTATAGAGATGTGACTCCAATGCAAGGAGTAGTTAAACTAACCGACGACCAACTCCCTTCGAAGTGATATTGTTACCGTTGCCCCGCTAGTGCTGGTATTTTGAAAAGTGCTCTTCAGATAAACTGTTCACGTTCAAGGAGCTGGACGCGGGAGCCACCACATAGGGGAGGAGCTGTATCGAAGCCAAGTTGCAGAATGTGCGCCTGGGTGAGAGGGAGGCTGTTAGAGAAAGGGAGCACAAGACAGAGAGAGAGGGGGGAGGGAGAGAGTGAAAGAGAGTGTGTGTGTGGGTGGGGGGGGGGGTAACAGGAGCGAGATGGAAGATTTTTCACACTGGTGGTGGGCTTTCACACTGATGGTGCTAGCCTACTAGCTATGAAGCATGATATTTCCATGGCCCTATAAAGACTCATTCTAACATTTCCTCTGGGAGATAAAGTCCGTCGTGAAATCAAAGGTGTCGGTGTAAAGTAATTACATAGAATAGTAGCCTACTTTTTATCTGTGAAGTAGGGAGTTTAAGTCAAGACAAACCAACAGTTTTTTTTCTACCAATACATTACTGTAAATAATGCTTACGTCAAGGAAGACCAAAACACTATAATTGTGTCCAAAATACGAAAATGCATTTCATGAAATACATCTGAATAAAACTGGCAGGTGCTCCGACAGCCGAGACTCTAGCTAAGTAGACGTTCCATTACCCCATGACAGAAAGGTCAATTTGAGCAAAGAAGGAATTATAGCATAAAGCAACGCCACTTTTTAAAGATCAGCTGCCAAAAACCAAATCACGTTTGTGCAACGTCCAAAATGAAATGTGTCTGTTATAAACATGTAGGCCTATTGTTTTATAACTTGGTTTGTGAGCCTATGCAATTAAATGGTTAATAATGTTTGTAATTCAGCATGCATTACAAACGATTAAACAATGTTATGATGAGTTTAATTTCGTATTTTTTTCCTCCATTGTATTTGACTACCAACAAACCAGAGGCTTCTAGAAATGAATGCGCTGCGCGCTCTTTGCTGGCGGCTGAGTTGAGTGTGACCGCATACTGTGCTCGAGCATTCAGATGGAGCTATACTGCGATCAGGGCCAGCGCAGCATCAATTGGATAGATTGGACGGAATTGGCAGGGAGTTGCACTATTCCCAGTAGGAAAACAGAACCTGCGCCAAAAGGAGATAGTCAGGTTTTGGAGGGATATAGGGTTTAGAGAGGAGGGGAACGGGATTTTCGGAAATGGAAAAGGACAGCAGATGTTTTTTTTCACGCGTTAATGACTCGTTAAAGACAAATGATTTAGTATCAAGGAATGCATAAAACACATAAAAAGCCAATTAATTCCTTATGGAAACTTTTTATCAGAGACAAACACGAGGAATTTACGAATAATATCGTTTATATCAGTATATCTGCAGTGAGAGCAAACCAGAATCCAGAACCGGAAGCCTTCATTATTGATCTAGAATTAACTCCAATATGCTGTGGTCTTGTTGTGGTCAAGCTGACTTCACGCACTGCATTCATCTCCAAAATGTTCCACCACATCTAGAACTTCCATCCAATTCACATAGTGCTTTAGTCAAAAGTAGTTCACTATGGGGCTGTAGGGTGCCATTTTGGAGGAGGACGACATGATTGAATTGTCCCAGGGGATGGCTAAATGACACTTAGCCATTACTTGTCTCTGATAACCTCCATCTAAACCGTTGCCATAGGCCCAGTTTACTTTCCTGATGGTCCGCCATTAAAAGTGCACACTACTTGACCTTGCCAAAATGGGAATAGAGCGTCATTTGGGACGCAAATCTACAGCATATGTTTCATAGGCTACGTGATGGAGGTGGACCATGGCATGCGTGGAATTATATCCCCGTTACATCAATATATCTACATTCACATTGGCATCTGTGCAGAATGATTTAATTATTGTAGGAATGATCGTGGCTTTAATGAGATTTCAATGAAATGGAGTACCTTCTTTCATGTCATATTGCTGCCCATCTATCATTTATAGCACGGCTGTCGAAAATAGCTGAAGGTAATCCTTCTTAAGAGTTCTAAAAGAACACAATTGTTCCAAATCTATCTACGTTTAAATGAGTGTTCTTTTTTAGATATCAACAGTAAATCAGTGTTGGTGTGCAGGCATGGACTGGGAGTTGGCCTGTTGGGCCTGATCATAGCCCATAGCTAACAAAAGACAGCACTCATGGTAAATGAATGATATCGTGTCTTCTGGCTTCTTATTTGCCCAGTCATTGACAAGGGGGTCAATGTCCCCACCTTTATTCATTAGTGAAATTAATTTGGTCATGGTTTTGCCTGCAAAAAACCCTGAAGCTGAACATGACAGCTTGCTCAGTATGTTAAAATATGTGTGTAGGACACTGGTTCTGCTTCCAGCTAAGCAATGGCATACAAGAGCCTTTTGAAAGCCAACTGAACTGAGATTCTTCTACAGAGATAAAACAAGGTATAGTTCATTGTGTAACGGTACAGAAGAACTAAAAAGCTTAATTATGTCTACTTTAGACATTAAACAACAGATACAGATAAAACACTGTATTTTTATGTGTGTGTTTTATTTACATAATTCACAAGTGTTAATTTTATGTAATTAGAAGTATGTAAAGTATCTTAACTCAATTTGAAACCCCATTATTTATCCCGTTAACATGTTTCAAACCAAGCTCACTCACCTGTCAACCTCAGTTAGCTTTATAGGCACGAGATCTTCACTGGATTGTACTCTTAGAAACGTGTTCTTGTTTGCTAACTTGGAATTTCATTTGGTCCTGCAGCTTATCTTCCAAAAATACAGTATATGACTCAAATCAAAGGGAATCAAAATAAATGAATTAAGCAAAGAAACCTGTGCAAACAAAAAACGCACATGGGAAGGGATAGAAAATTAGGTTCTGAAAAGGAACCGGTGAGGATATCCAATAAAATACCTTAAAATAGTACACATTCCTTAACAGATACCCTCCATGAATGCCCATTAAATTTGACCTAAAATAACAAAATAAAAACCCACCTTAAAATGGAATAAGAGATACAATCAAACGCAGAGCAAAACAATTGGACAATCGTGAAAGCATAATGTATCTGGCTTCAAATCTTATACAACATAAAATGAGAGAATATAACTGAAGGGCTTGCTCTTTCAAGTCTCGCAACACCCAACATGTGCTTGTAGCTCTTAAATATCAGCTGTGTCTGAACAGGTGAAAGACATCCTGGTTAACAAGGCAAAAAGCACAGGTGAAACCCAGTGAGTCCAAATAACAAATTATGCATTCTACCTAATAACTAGATAAGACAGCCTGTAACACCTTCCCCTTATGATAGCATACAATATAGCACCAGTCAAAAGTTAGGTCACACTTACCTATTCAAGTATATTAATGCTGTAATTTAGTGGCAGGACCACAGCCTTACTTGCTGAATCAGCGTTGCACCAATGCCCCCAATGGGGAAACCTGGCAAGTTCCGGAACATTCCAGGGGCAGCAGGCAGGGCCATGCTCGCCTCATCACAGCTGCCTCCCATCGGGACCTCGTCGGTGGGGGTACATAGAGGCTGAGGGGGATGATGGAAAAGAGGCCAATAAAGAAGATGCCAAAGAAACCACAGAGGATGCTGTAGGAGAAGATGAGGCAGATGGAGAGGAAGAAGCGTAGGACCCTGAGGCCAAGAGGGCAACACTACCCCATTGTTTCTCTCACCGTTTCTCCGCCCCAGCAACGTGGGAGCCAAGAAGGTGGAATGCCAGCCAGGAGAACACCAACCAGGAGAAGCAACAACACCCCCCCCATTCTTCCCAAACCCCCACGAGGAGGCCGCCACCAGAGACAACAAAATATGTTTGTTTGCTGTGTTTGATTTTTCCCACTGTTTCTCTACCACCTCCTCTAGTAAATGTCCTGTGTCTATTCCCTGTGTCTCTCCCAATTTCAATGTACATATACTACAGTATATATGTACTGTATATGTGGATAAAAAGGCACAAGAGGGTGTGGTATATCGCCAGGATACCAGTGCTAACAGCTGTTCTTAGGCACAACGCATTGCAGAGTGCCTCGACACAGCGCTTAGCCGTGGTAAATTAGTAATATATAACAAACCCCAAGATAACTAATTACACTTATTAACTGGTTACTAACCCAATTAGAACAGTAAAAAGTGATGTCTTGTCATACCCAGGATATGCAGTCTCATAAACGATGGCTATCAGCCAATCAGCGCTACTTTGTCCATTATAAACAAGGCTGTATAATAATTTACCTTTATAATATTTTAAAGAATTAATTAGCTGGCCTTCTAGGCAGAGTTGTAAAGAACTCTGTAAGTAAAGGTTAACATGGGGAAAAGAACATAAAAAGGCCAGCATCCCGGAGTTACCTCTTTAATGTTAACGTTGAGACTGGTGTTTTGTGGGTACTGTTTAATGAAGCTGCCAATTGCGGTCCTGTGAGGTATCTGTTTCTTCAACTAGACACTCTAATGTATTTGTACTCTTGCACAGTTGTGCAATGGGTCTTCCACTCCTCTTTATATTCTGGTTAGAGCCGGTTTGCACTGTTCTGTGTAGGGAGTAGTACACAACAGTGTATGAGATGTTCGGTTTCTGGGCAATTTCTCACATGGAATAGCCTTCATTTCTCAGAAGAAAAATAGACTGACGAGATTCATTATAAATTTCTTTGATTCTGGCCGCTTTGATCCTGTAATCGAACCCACAATTGCTGATGCTTCCGATACAGAAATAGTCTGAAGAAGGCCAGTTTTATTGCTACTTTAATCAAACACAACAGTTTTCAGCTGTGCCAACATAATTGCAAAAGGGTTTTATAATGCTCAATTAGCCTTTTAAAATGATAAACCTGGATTAGCAAACACAGCGTGTCATTGGAACACAGGACTGATGGTTGCTGATAATGGTCCTCAGTACGTCTATGTAGATATTCCATTTAAAACCAGCCATTTCCAGTTACAATAGCCATTTAGTTTGACTCTCAGATGCCTAAAACCTTTGCCCAAAACTGCATTCCATGACAGATAAACATTTTTTTTTGACGTTGGATAAAACACATACAAGTCTTTCTGCCAGTCATCAAAAGCTTCCGATGGAGTTATTTGTGAATGTCATTAATGTTACCCGTTAGATTGCCTGATATTTTTTTTGCCTGATGATGCTCTCCAGGAAAAATAGCGTTCTCCTATTTCCATCATTGCTGCTCATGGAAATAGGACTACATTATTTAAAAATCTTGTGGTATTTATCCAGGAACACTGAAAAAGTGGTTGAATGTCAGTTTGATCACTATTTGTGTCTCTTATGCACATCATTTCACAATGACCACAAAAACACACATGGTCATACTACTGCAGGTTATTAGTAACATGAATGTAAATCAGCGTTTATTTTAAATAGTCATTTGGCTTTGGTCTTGTCTCTGCGCTAATCAAATTCAGTATACCACACACATATTTTAAGGAGACATTTCAGATCCCCCATAAGAAACATTTCCTTACTTTCCCAGCTGTGATTGCTGATCAACCACAGCTATGACAGCCAATCGCAGCCCCTCACACTGTCACCTTTATATCGCTTGTTTTTAAAGACAATTTATGTAGCAATGTACATGTCCTTTAGGTATTGGGTATGACTATGCCTCCCCTTTGTTGGCTGTTTCACACCAGTACACATTGTCAACACTGAATACCTCCCTATCAACATTTTCAGGCAGCTTATTATTGATGGATAACAATTGTTGTGTTCTCACCCAACTTCAATCAACAATGGAGATTAATTGGGTTGTCTGCCCATATATCATTCGCACAGAGTCATTCTCCTTTCTGTTCATTGTAATTTATCTTGGTTTAGTCTAATAGTGTCTTCTTTTTGTAAAGTCAGACAATTTGAAAATGAACAATATGTGAACCAATCAGCTTTCAACTTTTATGGCTGCCCAATTAATAGCATTGTGCTTTGTCTTGTAACATGGAGAGACAGAGGGAATGGGCGCATTGCGATGGGTTAATGCCCTGAAGGATGTTTTATTAAGGAAAATTTGAAATCTCAGTCCAAAATATCAATTTCCATATTATGGATTTACTTGTGTCTCCATTCACTTATTTGTAGCTGTAAATTGTGAGTTTTATTCTGGTTCTGGTTGGTCCCAGGGAAATTTTTGAAGTAGAGTTATAGGTTGAACTATCTGAAATCGCTGTTTAAAATATCGAATGCCATACAGAAATAAGAAAAAAATATTCACATGTTTTTTTCTAGTCATCTTGTCTGACCATTGATAAATGACTACAGCAAGCAAACGACAGGTAACAACATGGCTGTCTGACTGAAAAAGTAACATTCCAATCAGATATTCAACCTATTCATGTGATGTCTCACATCTTACATGTGAGGTGATTACATTGGGAATGTCCAGTGTTCCCATATGACCACCAAATGAATCCTTGTATACAGTGTTGATATGAGTCCGTTGGGTTTTCTCCCACTGCTACATTCCCCAGAGTGTTTGTGGGGCATTCTTGGACACGGTCCACTTGGTGACATGGGCTCAATAATATTTTTTTATCTGGTCTTGGTCACAGAGTCATAGTTGTCACAAGTTAGCATGAAGTCTTGAAATTGTGTGGATGTTTTAAGATACGTTCAGTATTGTGCAAAAGCCGTTGGCACCTGAATGTTGAACTATGTCATTTAATTGGGTAGTAAGTGTTTTAATAAGAAATGTAAATGAATCTGTATGCACCGATCAGCCATAACATTACAATTGCCTGCTTGATATTGTCTAAGTCCCCATTTTGCCATCAAAACAGCCCTGACCCATCGAGGCATGGACTCCACTGGACCTCTGGTGGTGGGCTGTGGTATCTGGCACCAAGACGTTAGCAGCAGATCCTTTAAGTCCTCTTAGTTGCGAGGAGGGGCCTCCGTGGATCGGACTTGTTTGTCCAGCACATCCCACAGATGCTCGATTGGATTGAGATCTGGGGAATTTGGAGGCCAAATCAACACCTTGCTGTTGTGTTCCTCAAACCATTCCTGAACCATTTTTGCTTTGTGGCAGGGCACATTATCCTGCTGAAAGAGGCCAATGCCATCAGGGAATACCGTTGCCATGAAAGGGTGCACATGGTCTGCAACATTGCTCAGGTAGGTGGTACGGGTCAAAATGACATCCACATGAATGGCAGGACCCAAGGTTTCCCAGCAGAACATTGCCCAATGCATCAAACATAGGCGGAAATCCCAGGGGGGACAGGGGGACATAACCCCCCCATCATGGAAAATACTATGATTCCCCCCCCAATATATAAATGTAAACATAACCATGTAATGTCAATAATATTTATAAAATGCATTGAAAGCATGTGTGCTGATTATAGACACTTAATAGCGGGGTTAAGTTTAAAAAAAGCGACACCCCCACCCTTTCCCTCACAATGGTTTGATCCACTGTCCCCCCCAGCCCTCAGCCGTCACACATTGTGCAGGGACAGTGCGTGTGGGAATCTGACAATCTGTTGTTGGTGTTTGAGTTTCAGTAAGTAGTTTAAACAAAGACTATGTTAGACGTTAGTTTACTTCTACCACTTTGTTTGATGGCTTGTGACAGCCCATCTTCCTCTTGATCAAATTCCAGAGGTTTTCAATAGGGTTCAAGTCTGGAGATTGAGCTGGCCATGACAGGGTCTTGATCTGGTGGTCTTCCATCCACACCTTGATTGACCTGGCTGTGTGGCATGGAGCATTGTCCTGCTGGAAAACCTATTCTCCGAGTTGGGAGACATTGTCAGAGCAGAAGAAAGCAGGTGTTCTTCCAGGATAACCTTGTGCTTGGCTTGATTCATGCGTCCTTCACAAAGACAAACCGATTCCAGCCTTGCTGATGCATCCCCAGATAATCACCAATACTCCACCAAATTTCGCAGTGGATGTGAGACACTGTGGCTTGTAGGCCTCTCCAGGTCTCCATCTAACCATCAGATGACCAGGCGTTCGGCAAAGCTGAATATTTGACTCATCAGAGAAGATGACCTCACTCCATTCCTCTATGGCCCAATCCTTATGGTCTATTGCAAACTTCAGCCTGGCTCTTCTTTGCATCTCATTAATGAAGGGCTTTTTTCTAGCTTTGTACGACTTCAGCCCTGCCCCTAGGAGACTGTTTAGAACCGTCCTTGCTGTGCACTTCACCCCAGCTGCTTTTTGCCATTCTTTTTGTAGGTCACTTGATGTCATCCTACAGTTGTTGAGTGACATTCGAATAAGTTGATGGTCATCTCGGTCAGTGGACAGCAGTTGTCGCCCTCTGCCAGTCTGTAGATTTGTTGTCCCCAATGTCTGTTGCTTGACCTTGTTCTTATACACTTGACATTTTCAGGATGGAAGTAACCTGACGCTCACTGTATCCCTCTACCAGTAAAGCCAGAATAAATAAAATAATCCTCACTTAAATATTTTATTTTCTACATTTTGTTATTCTGAATAGTTTTTTATTAAAATGACCTTTGAGGTACTACTTGCACTTTTTTTGTTATCCAGCTGGTCCTATTGCAAGAGGATAGAGATGACCACAGCTGTGGTTTTTGTACTTTTCCTCGTTAAATTAGATTTGGTCCAGGTAATCACCCAATCAGTATCTCATTAAGTAAAATGAGGTGTGCCTGTGTTGGAATTTAGCAGACACTAAAATGGAATGGCTGCCATACATGTAGCAATGCTGATTTAAGAAACATTTTTTGCAGTTAACTTTTTTCCAGAGCTGTATATATTCAAATAAACACTCTCCAAATAAATGACTTTAGTATGACTTTCAGGTGCCTAAGACTTTTGTTCACTATTATTGTCACACAGCTGGTTGTAGGACACAGGCGCAGAGACAGAGTGGTGGTAATAATACATTTTGTTTATTAAAATAAAGAAAACCAAAATGATAGCAGCTTACCGTGACTGGGTATATAGCTAAGCTAAGGAGCAACAACAAACCATAATGATCCACACAGAGTGTGGACCAGCATTCACAATTATAGTGTACTGTATTTAAATTAGTGCAGGTATTGAATCAATGACAATTTGATATAATTTCATAATTACAACGTAGAACTACCTTCTTAATGTAATTTAATTGAACAACCTCTGGATTTGGAATTTGCTGATGTTTCTGCTGTGCCAAAATCTGGTGAATCACATAAACACTAATTACCTATTTTATAATGCCTTTTAAATGCACCTAAAAAAGCTAGCTAAATGCACTTCTATTTTAGTGACCAGTTAATAAGATGTTCTAATTTCATTTTCTCATTCAATTTTGAGTTAGGACTTTCATTTTAATGTTAATGGAACACATCTGTTTCAATGTTACTCCTGAGTCACTATAACAAATATAACCGTTTTTCTCAAGTGCATTTTTAACAGAGCTCAGTTTCACTTTGAAGTGCAAAGTAGTAGGAACGTGGATGGACTCAAAACCTTGACATGGACATGGTTACAAAATCTGTAAGATTGCCATGACTCGAGAGGTTGTGAGTTCAAACCCCAGGTGAAGTCTTGTTGAATAATCATTATTTAATGGGTAAAAAAGCAATGTGGTGTTGCACGTCAAAGTGTGTCACAGACTGCATGTTTGTTAACGCACTGTTTGGGTTGGTGTCTCTAACATTACCAAAAGAAAAAGGGGGGAGAGGTATCAGTTGTTCACCAGTCAGAGCCTTGATAAGGCTGGCAATAGCAACAACACGTAATTAAACTAAACAGCGCATGCTCTGGGTGTTCTTTTAATTTGGGTGATTATAAAAAAAAACGTTTCTGGCACTAGACAAAATTCTCCATTGGACCGAGAAAACGAAATCCCATTAACGTTCTTTAACTAGACAAAACCTTCACTGAACCATGAAAAGACCTCCCAAGTATGTCCTAAACATATCTACAGGATGTCAAAGGGAGCGAATAGGACAATAACCTTTCCCTTACTTTATAAGATCCATCTTCTCAGCTCAGATTCAGATGTAGGCAGGCTGCCTCCAATAGTGCCTAATTTGCTGAATTCAAGTAGGGCTTTTTTGGGGGGGGAACTGAGCCATTGTAATGCATATATGCATACCTCAGGGACATTTAGGTACTGGAGCAGTAAACTAAGGGGAGCATCCACTCTATGTTTCCTTTTCACGAATAGGACAAATCAATTGAAACAGATTTAGTGCCAATGAAAATGAATGAAATATATTTGAAAGAGGTGGACATGACTGTTGTCTAAAGGCAAATTATGATTGACATTGATCTTATTATAAGTATCAAATGCAATGATAGAAAATGGCACTTTCACAAAACACATGCAGTTGGGTCCAATTTGAGGCATTCATTTTAGTACTTAGTAAAATGCCACTGTTGGGTGCCCTTTATTTCCCCATAAAGACTGCATTGCTCTTCATAAGAAAAAGTTATAGAACACATATCTTTCCAAAATGAAATGACAAATGAAGGGCAAAACGGAAAGAAATGTACTTGCTTACTCACTAACATAACTTACTCACAAACCAACTAACAAATTGGTTACATACAGTAGTTAATAAAATACAATAGACTGAAGCAAAGCTACCCGTAATGCAAAGGAAGGCTTAAATAACGTCACCGCTATTCTTTTTTTCACAAGAAAAGGGGGACGTCCTGTCTTGCAAAGTTCTGTGAATATTCTCTCTCCCAGTATTTAAAAGTGATGTCTTTATCTCCCAAGCAGAGATATCACCCTATGTGAGTCACTTCATGTAGTTCTCCCTTCTCGCCTAACTTAAAGATGTAAGAAAACAAACTGTGTCTTATTCCAGTGTTTGCTGAATTATTTATAATGTGCTTTTACAGAGTGGAGAACGTCTTCACAGAAGTAATTCGCTCAGCGGACTGCCTCCCCACCCCCACCTCCCGTGCCAAAAACAAAGTCTTATAGAGGAGAGGAAAGGATTGAGAAAGTATTCCAAAACACAAAAACAAAGCAACATTTCCTGATGGGCAAAGCGTGTTTATGACCTGAAGAGAGCTCTCTCTCTTGCTTGCTCTCGTAGGTCAGGTATGAGCGGAAGTAATTGAAAACAGCAGACACGAAACACAAACAGAATGTTCCTGGGTCCAGACTCATGAATGGATGCTTTTAACCCTATGCAAAGTTCAATTTCATTTCTGGAAATCCTTGTTGAAACTAACCACAAAAAGGATGCTCTTCGTTTTAAATGTAGAGAGCAATTTCACCTAGTGGGGGACCCAGAGACTTAGAGAGAGGTTTAAGCTATAATAGCTGCAGAGTGGATGATGCTACCAGAAACTGTTGAATGGCAATTTCCATTTTCTTCGTCCAGACATTTCAAAGGGGTACGTGTGTGAGTTTGTGTGTGTGAGTGTGAGTGTAAGTGTGTGTGTGTGTGTGTGTGTGTGTGTCCGCGCATGTGTATCCACCTGCATGAGTCTGTGTGGAATTGATCACGAAGAAGTGATCAGTAAACTGTGGCCAGCTGGGAAAACAAGTCAGAAAAAGAAGGAGAAAAAGATCTGAGGAAAGCATTTATGAGAACCATTGATATTCATATTTACATATAAATATGAATTGGAATTTGCAGCCAGCTCGGTTAGGTCCACTGCGCCTCCATTTGAAATTTGAGTTCTCCACCTCATATTGAATCCGAAAATAACGCAGTTACTGCATTATTACAGACACAAATATTTGACCAAGTGAAATCTATTGATTCAAATAAGACTCTTCAAATAATGATTTTAGTTCTGGGATCTGCTAGTCTACGTTTGCTATATACTCATTTCCAAGCTAAGTTTCCAAATACAGTAATTCACGTTCCATCTCTATCACGCTAACAGACTGAGACTTTTTCCTCTTCTTCCTTTTTATCCTGTATTGATAACTATATTTAAGTCGAGACAGTCAAACTCATTTCCCCCCGCTTTGGTTCCACTCATCAGCAACTGTCCCTCTTAGCACCTTCCGCTACACATCTCCCTCATTCTTTTTCTTCACTTTCTTCTCAGTTGTCGCACAAAACGATCCATTCTCACCCTCCAAAGCTAAGCAGCATCTCTTAATTATGTCCACGGCCAGGTGTCAAGATCTCTCTGGCTCAGCCACAGGCCTGTCTGCCTTGCTCTCCTCTGGTTGCAACTATAATTAACTAGTTTGGATTGCTGCTGATCCTTTTTCGTCTTTGTCCTTACAGAAAGAGAAGCAAAGGTCTTTATTCATCTAGCTAGCTACATTGGGAAGCTTAAAAGAAGAAATACTTTACTTGTCAATTAATACCTTGGACATTCTAGTTAACTTCAAGTGGGTAGCAGATAGTCTGTGGGTCTCTTGGGTATATTTCTGATATTCCACAGAGCAGTATATCATAAGACAATTTAGTTATGAATACATCAATATTGATGAGAATCCGCATGTGGTAAGATTAGTACACAATAGGTAATAATAAGTGATATGCAAAACTGAGTGAATTTCAGACAAAGCCAATGTCTTCAGAGAGTAGTGCAACATACTTCGTTTTCTAAAATGATGGATTGGTTTTCAAAGAGAGTCAGAGGTTCAGATGTTAATTCTCACAGGCTGTGCCCTTTGATTTGGCCTATCGCACCAGACTGTCTCCAGGTGGCTAATTTAAAGAGCATAATTTAGAAGGAGGAAGAGAAAGAAAAGCAAAAGTGTTAGACTACCTTTGTTATGGAATCTCCAATGAACTGCTGCAGTAGGAACTGTAGTGAGATGCCTATTAGAAACATTGAAAAATAAATGACTTAATATAAAAATCATTAATTGCTAATCAGTTTGTTACTCAAGAGCAATTGGTTGTATGTCTAAACGAGTGGGAGATTATTGCTGGGGTGCTAATGAAGCAGACTACAGACTGGTTTGTTTGGTTTTCGTTCTCCAAAGGCGCAACGTACTGTACAATGTGTTCCACTCAAAGACATAGTTCTGAAACTGCCTTGAAAGTAGGGCAACCGTTTCTTGAAATATTGCTATCTCCACATTTGCAGTTTTGAACTGGCATTGATTTGATCATCATGATATCTGTCAGATCAGTCAGTCAAGCAGCTCGAGTTGCATTTTACCCTGATAGCTATGTCTGTTACCACTCACGTTATGCACTGCTAGCGTTCTGTCTTTTACCCTACCCGCTCTGCATTTCTACATGTTCTTCAGGTCCACAGACTGTGCATTGTTATTCCAGCAGACAAA
Organism: Esox niger; assembly: GCA_016801105.1. Classification (NCBI taxonomy): domain Eukaryota; kingdom Metazoa; phylum Chordata; class Actinopteri; order Esociformes; family Esocidae; genus Esox; species Esox niger. The sequence continues at coordinate 22,410 of JACXGJ010005914.1, read as the reverse complement.
AGTGGCGTTCTACCGGATAATTCTAGCCGATTAAACGTGCCACGGTTGGCCCCCTCTGCAGATAATGAAGTTGCCAAACTAGGCCACTCTCCTTAGTTTGCCTTTTGGCTCGAACAACCACTACCTTCCTCAAATCTCCAGCCCGTGCAATCATGTTTAAACGATATCTGCCACTTTATAATGAAGCTTGATGATGCTTAAGTAATGAGCAGTCCGTAACTACGTTAGCGTATCGGCTCCCTAGCCCATAACAAAGTGCACTGACCTTTTTAACTAGGCGAATTAATTGGGCTTGGGGCTGACCTTTCGGAGCGTTAATACAGTAGCTGTAGAAATAGGACCAGTGTTCCCGGGTCGCCTCATTACTAGCACTTGCAGCTTTCAAGTTGGAGCCACGCCCCCCCCCCCCCCCAACCCCCAGTTTCCTCACCCCTCCAGTTTGGGGAAGGGAACAGGCTGGTAACTCAGCTCTTGGCTCTGGTGGGGAATACATTTCAGGTCAGAACAATTGAGCCGCAGATTGAACCGATGCCTGCTGCTCTTTGCCTGGTCTTCTAGATTTGGCGAGCCATGGGGGGGATTTACTTCACTCTTGGGGAATGAGATGGAGTCCCGGCCCACCTAAGTGGTGAGTTGCCAGACGGCAAAAGAACTCCTGTGCCACTGCTGTAGAGTAGAAGCATATTAAGTAGGTGTGTTAATCAAGAGATAATCTTGGCAGGTATGCGGGCCAAATGAATTCTAGGGAGCCTTAACACAAAAAGGGAGTTAAGCTACAGTATGCCTTTTCAGTTTGAAATGTTTTATAATTGAGGAAGCGCGTGGGTGGGACATTGACAGTCTTTTCCTATTATCCACCATTTTGTACTAATGCAAAGTTATGCCACACACAAAGTATCACTACATTAGCCAGAGAAGGCTCAAACATTTTTGTTTGTGTGCCAATTATGTTCCGATTTGGTAATCGCCCTACTTTCCTTCCCTTCACTTGCTGTCTGATTGCCTAATGGCCATGCATCTGTGTGTACGTTTCTTTTCAGCCAAAGCGCTGGTTTGGTTATGTTCTGTCTCTGTTGATTTATGGTATTATGGGTAAAATTGCCTTCCTCAACCCTCACCTGACCTTGTGCCTGCACTGTGTTACATGTTTATATGTCCTCTCCCCCCATCGTGCCTCAGAGCAGATCCGTCCACCTGTCACATCCAAGATGCCTCGCTTATCTCCCCCCAATATTACCTCCGTGTTTCTCCCTCTCATTTCCCCCATTTTCTTATTCCCCTTCTCAGCCTCCATCTCTCTCACTCCCTTTACTCTATCTCATTCCCTCTCTCACTTCTGCTCTCATCGTTTCTCACTTTAATTCCCTCTCTCTCTTTCTAATTTAATTCAATTTAAACGGTCAGTTTAAAGGTCTTTTTTGGCACGGGAGTCATTTCTTTATGCTGCCGAATCGAGAGGAAAATAAGAAAGATAAAATGAATGACGGAAAACAAGTGGAAGGGGACAAGAAAGAACAACCAGGCATGCACAGTTCAGCCGGCCCGATGGTAAAAGTGTCTGTGGTGAGCCAAGGAGGGCAGCTATTTAAGGTCCAAAGACATCTCTGTTGGTCAAGACTTGGTTCCTGTAGGTGATGTTTTACGGGATATCTTCATCTGTTTTTGAGCCTGCATGTTATCCTACAACACTTCGATAAACCAGGAACCTGTGGAAGGGTTCTGTGTGTGTGTGTGTGTGTGGGGGGGATGTTCAAGCAAGTCTATGAATGAATAGTTACTGGGCAGAATCGCCGAATTATTAACGACACGCAAGCAGTGTTACTGTGTAAACCAGCACACATTGACTTAATTCTTTATTCAGCCGGCTCACCTGTGGATACAGCGTTGTCAGTCTCCGAACACACGTACACAAATGAGTGCTGATTTGTGCCTTTAAATTCTACAGTTTTATAATATATAGGCTTGGAATTACAATACTATTTATTCATTTATAATTTTGTTCATAAGAATTTACATTATTCTTCTGTGTTTGGCAATATTCTTTTGGGCCTCAGATTTGTGATCGAACTATTTTTGATGACTGTCAGTTGTGCGCCCTTCTCCAGATGCAGCGTTCACTGAACCAGTAATCCCATGCATCTTCTGCTGTTTTATATACACTAGTGACCTTACTAATGGTGACAGCTTGTTTGCAGTTCTGTTCCTGCAGCAGCGCCTCCACTTCAGAACTACTGAATTATTTTTACGTTTGGAATCTGGTGCTCCATCGTCATTATGTTTTGGTTTGGCCACTCTTGACATGCCGCTCTCCTTTTCTTTTGAATTTCTGTGTGTGATTTCTGTGTGGGCACGCAAACCTGCAATCTCCTGCCCTTTTATGGGCTTCGGCGAAGGCGTTTACCTATGTTAATTAGGAACAACCGGCAAACGCTTTCAATTTACGAGGACAATGGGATTCGTCATTCTCAGAACGTAGCTGCAAACAATTTGGCGGTTTAAGAACACGTCGTGAATCTGACTTAGATATTTCCTAGGGCCTTTTTCCGGAACACGTTAAAGAAAAAACCTAGGAAGATATTGGTGAATGAGGCCCAATCGCTCTTCTTGACCAACAGTAGTCCAACATTCTATTTAAACATAACCCTTACAAAAGTTTTTCAGAATGATAAAGGAATTTCAAATGACATGTTATTAGTTACCTACGTTATGCCACCTCAGGTATAAAAGGTACGAGGCCATACTCAATGAGTCTACACATACCGTGTAGACCTGGCTTTGTATATTTATGCTGGTCAGTGGTCCAGTGTTCTGGTCCAGTGTGTACAGAACTCTCATCTTGCTTAAATGCAAGGCAGCCTTCCAAGTTGCTTTTGATTCTTTCCAGTGTGTCTTTTTGCATGATTAGGTTGGGTCTTACTGTATTGCTCTTGTAACGCTCTGTTAGATCAATCAAGACCAGCTGGCATAGGCTCTACTCTAGTTCATCTCTCTGTAGATGAGAGGTTAGTTATGGAAGTTGTGTTCCTTCCACTGGTTGTGAAATTGAACTGCTCTTTTTTCTGGGTTTTGCTAATCAACATGAATTATTTTGAATAGTTTTGAATTATATAATTAGTATAATCTTTATACATTCTTCATGCAGAGTATCAATTGGGTATTTATCCCAATTTTACTTTTGAATGGTAAATGAAACCCAGACTTCACAACTGTAGAGTACATAGAGTTTTATCACTGATTGTATTATCTTAAGCCAGTTCCATTTTGGAAAGTCAAGGTTAATGTACTTGATAATGCCACTGAATGCCCTTCTTGTCCTGTGACTCAGGTCATTCACATACTGTATTTCACAGCCTTGTTGAAGTTAACTGTGATGTTGATGTTTAGGTGATTGGTTGCTCTAGAGGAATAATGTCTACACTGAGTTTTTGTTTACAGTTTTCAACTACAGACATTTTTGTGAAAATGCAGATTTTTGTTATACTGAAACGTATTGTTTGGGCCTAGGTTTGACAGAATTATATAGAGAAGATCTAGGAGCCACTGTATTCCTTTCTTGGTTAAGGACCAAAGCACCAATTCATATGCAGAGACATTGGCCATTCATGAAATGATCGTATGATCAAATTTGATCTTAAAATGACCTTATGATCATTTCAACCACATAGTTGGTATTTATCGATATTTTCTTTGTTGAATCTTTACAATCAAACTCATGTCTGAGACCATGTAAACCAACGAAAAAAAGATAATGCTTGATTCGCAATATGACCATTCAATATGAAAAACAACAATAATAACAGCCTCAGTAACAACAACCACAATTATGGTAATAGGCAATATATGAGAAGGAATATAGCCCATGCAAATGTACCAAAATGTTAAAGAATGTATCACTACCTCAAAATGTATCATTTATTCCTTTCACTTTATGCTGAATTTTGTATCCCCTATTTCTGTCGTTCATGCATTTTTTATGTTTGGATTGCCTTTGTATATTTAGAAAAACTTATTTTACCTTGCTCTTCCTGAGTCACTCATGCCTATAATATCAACATATTTGGAGATCACAAATGGTCATTAAGATTTCGGTGGCTGACATCTTGATTAGCTAACAGGTTTAATTGACTGGGAGACTGGGAGAATATAAATAAACCTGTGGTTGTGCATCAAGTAGGTATTACCCCAAGAATGGCAGAGCCTGCTGTTCTGAAGGACCACTGCTCTGGGTTGAGATGTGAAAGAGTATAATTTGACTGCGCAGATTCATTCTTTGAGAATGACAAACAGTTAATATGTGATTTTAGACTATAATTTATGCTGAAAGCTGTCCATTTATAGGTTGATGAACGTCACACCCACAGAAATGATGGGTGTGTCATATAGTGCGTTCCCGCCCCCTGGCTTTATCCGGTTCATCAATCTGTGATGACACCTATGCTAATTTGGAAGAGGTGCGGCGGTTTCGTAAATCACACTGGGAGATGACTATACGTCTCTTCCCACGCTTCAACCTGAGATCTTTTCTGAGAAGGTTTCATGAATGAGGGCCACTGTTTTTTCGAGCGTTGTACAGTAGGGTGAGTCAAGGGTTCTGTAGACCCTTTTGGTGCCCTTGCCAATTCATTGACATCCTGTAAACATGAAAAGCAGTGCCCCAAAGGAAGAAATATGTGTGTGCTGCTCAACTGTGGACATATTTCTTTGGTGTACACTGACTACATAACACTTAATGTTTTTCCCCTGACAATGCCAACATGAGTCAAAAGTGTTTTTTTAACCAAGAAAGCATGTTTGTTTGCCAGTTAGGGTGTGCAGACTGCATACAGGGCCTGGCATGCGATGTTATGGTAAGATGCCAATTTGATATTTAATCAATGTTGGAATCGGCTGTTGATCGTAACTGTAAAAGTATTAGTGGCGGTCACTCCTCAGTTGCTGCGGTCAAATGGGAACAGGTGCGCTGCACTCAGGAAGCGAGCACTGGGTCCTACTGAGATATCTGGGCTGGAAATGAAGCCTGTGTTTCAGCTGAATTCTCTGTATTAACAAGCATCAATGGCAGCAGGTCCTTCCAATCTTACTTTTGTAAGTTTGCTTCAGCCGATCAGTGTTTTCTTTTTATATTTCAGTTACCATTCAGGGACAAGCAAACATAACATTACAGAGATTTGCGATGCATGAATAGGCACGTAGAGTAACAGAAGATATCAGACAAGGCCTGTAATAAATCTTTTGTCCTGTGTGTCCACTTTCACACTGTATTAACATATCAATGGATTTGTTTGCTTACCACTGCAGACATCAGGCGTAGCTAATCATGTTTCATAGCAATTTTTGAATGTGCTCAAATTTGGCCCTAAATCAAAAAAAGACATGCAGTGATTTCCTTTACAGGGAATCTTTAGTAGAATTTTCAGAAAGCTTTTTTTAAACAAAAGGTCAATGTAATGAAGCTTTTCATGGTTCCAATGTTACGATAGACCTAACTCCTTTGAGCAATGTTTGAACACATTCATAACTGTGTCATGCTAAAGCTGCTGCAAAGCAAAAGGCAGCCCTCCCCCATACTTTGGTCGTGGCTAGGACACAGCCATACTTTATCAAGCTAACTGGGCCCGCTGCAAACAAAGAAAGCTGACTAACTAACTGAAGAACGCAAACCATGTTATCCAAAAGTCTGTTTCAGTTTAGATGTCTTAATACATCTTAATACTACAAATTAATTTGAAAATTTTTGGTAATGGTTGTGTTCGGACCCGGTCTGTTCATGCAACACACGAGTAAAGAAGTTTGGTTTGTCTGTTGAAAAGCTAGATAACTCTCCCTACTGTTCCACAATGCTAGCCAATGTGGCAAGTGTCAGCTACAGTTTGACAAACAAGTGAAAGAACATGGAGACATATTTGCATTACAGACGGTTCTGAGACTCAAAACGACAAATGCGTTGATTGTGACAAAAACTATGGAATTTGCATTTGCACTTATTCAGATGCGTTAATGTTTTAACTTGCATGACCTTTTTGGATTATAGAGTTTGTATGTTTTTCCTATAATTCCACTTGAGAATCAAATGGGTTTTGTATTCAGCTCAGGTTTTGTAAACGGTAATTAATTTGTTTTTGTCCTTTTTGTATCTGGGTGAAAGTTTTAACAAGTGGGTTTTCCTTACCACTGTATGTTTTTTGTACATTTTCCCAGAAGTTTGGGAAAATTAACACATTAATTTGCGATGGATTTTCCAAAACATGTATGCTGTTTTTTCTTCAATTTTTTTGTCTATTTCTTTATTTCAAATAAGAGTTCCCCCACGTTGTGGTCAAAATGTTTGAATATCTGTGTTTTTGGTTAGATAGTCATATCAAATATTTTATAAGGGTTTTACATTATTGTCTAACCATTTTTCCTAGATTTTAATCTTGGGTTTTCTTTATTTATTTGATATGTTAGCTGTCATAATGAAAGGACATATTATTCAGGCTTGCCACTAATAAGGTTACACTCTCAATATTGCTGGGGGATTATTTATTGAGAATGTTGCCAGGCTGGGATTCACATTTTTGGGTTTTGTATCTTTCCACACTATTTCCCTTCAATAGAATGTTGTAATTGTATGCAATTTGTAGCATTTTGACATTGTGATTGTGCTTTGGTGTTAGTGCTGTATCTCTGATTTCCACTCACTCCTTTTTCTCACTCCCTCTCTCCCTCTCTCTCTCGCTCTCACATACACACACACACACACACACACACACACACACGCACACACGCTACCTCACTCTTGTCCCCCCACATTAGGTGTTGCGACTTGGAATTTCAATCACAGTTGAGTTAAAGCCTCTTTGAGGGTTAGAAAAAGCCTTCTCTAAGACTGCTTGTCAACCACTTCAAAGGCACCACTAAAGGGCAACTCTCCAATTAGATCATCAAATAGATTAGGATCTCCAAAACACCAGTTATATTACATGATTACAATTCAAGTGGACTACTGGACAGTGTTTGCTGCTATTTACAGTGAATCTGCAGTGATCAGAAAGATCTGTAGTTATGCTTTATCACTAAAGATTTAGTGTGAATAATAATCAGGGGTTTAACTTGAACCAGTTCAGGAAGCATAGAAACTGAACTAGGAATGAAAGTGATCTATAGTGTTTTAGAACAGAACCAAAAGAATAGAACCTGTTAATAACGTTCTATAACATAAAAATGTTTTTCCCATGAGTCCAACAGAAAACTGAACCTTCTAGAACCACTGTGTCCTGCAAGCTGAATACCCTAGCCCGAGTGTGCTTCCATGCGTATACAGCTCCTCCTCTCCCATTATCACTACTTTGTATTTTAGCCTGCTGCCATTAAGTGTGATTAAGAAGATTGCACAATAATTGACTTTTTCATGTCTAAGACACTATTGTTATCCAATTTCACCATGGATTCATATAAAAAATATGTTTTAAATTCTGGTGTCAGTGTGTACATGAGCTTGTTGGCTAAAGGCTAAAGCTCCAGAATTAACATATGTAAATATATGTGCGTGTGGGTGTAGTTTTTCTTCTTTTAGCAACACAGCTTCTACTCCCAGTGCATTTTACCCTGAGGGGAAATCCGTCTATGTAGTGTTTATCTACTAATCAGCTTGGGGTGCATCCCTGACTTGCTTCTACCACACAAGACGATTCCATGCACCCTTTTTCACTGTAATGACAATATTTTAACTGCTTTGAAACCTGTTTACGTATACTCGGTAACTAAAACAAAGGCCTTAAGTTAGGTGTGGAAAACTTTAAAAGCTAGCTTGGGATGGCTAGAACTGGACATAAAAGCAAAAGCAAACATGTCAACTTCCAATTTGAAACAGCTTGGAATTCTTTTACTATTTGTGTGCAACAACAAGTGAGAAATCCTACAAATCAGAAACTGGCCAACTACTAGATGGGATTCATCCGTCTGCAGCTAAATGAGCAGGAGTTGTCAACGCATTATTGGAGTTGTGATATTCTCGATTGTATGTGGGAGCTGTTGACAGGACTGATCTTCGGACCCAAGGCCTGGGAGCGTTAGAACTGCATGGGTAGTCACTGCTTTCAAGGACATAGTTCTTGTAGAAAGACCTGGAAACTGAGACCACATTACTTTGTTGGAGAGGAGACATTTCCTCTGAACGTTAACATGATGCTCTCATGTCCAGGTACCGTATTGTAAATTTGACTTATAATACGACAGTGAAATGATACCAACTGTGAGTAAACATTTTAAAGATAAGCCTCACACACGTCATAGAAACTGCTCTGTCATCCCAGCTGGAGGATAGAGGCCCTACCTCCATGGCATCTGTGTTTTCGTGATAATTAGATGCTTATCTGTGTTTTCAACAATAGTTAGATGCTTATTTAATTATTTATGCTATCCTTGTCTGTGGCTCGAATGACCATGACGCGACTGCGTTCGGTTCTGCAACCGTACCAGTGAGAGGATCTTGACAGACTGGCTCACTGCTTGATTGGCAACAGCGCAGCCTTCGATTGCAAGGCTCTTCTGAGGGTGGCGCGGACAGCTGAGTTCATTAGCGAGGCCAAGCTCCCTGTCAGCCAAGGCCCCTACGGGCGGTGTCAAAAGAAAGGCTTAAAAATATTCAATGACCCCGAACATCCAAGCCGCGGACTATTCTTAAAACTACCTCATGGCAGACATGACGTGGTGTACCAGTGCTTCAAGTCTGTAACCATCAACATCTAACAACGCTTTGATTCCTTGGCCACAAGACTGTTAAAATGGCGGCCAAAGGAAAAATGTATATGTACAAAAAATGTATGTCTCCCATTATATGTAATTGTATATCACTATTAAAAATGTAATTAGAAAAAGATGCTGTGCTTTTGTTCATTTGTTTTTGGGGCATGGGCCCTGTTGCTAATTTAGCATGAGTGTGTTTCAATATGTTGTTGATTTAATGAGCATTATTGCACGATATGTCAGTCAAGATTAAAACGCTCTGTAATGATACAAAATGTTGATTACATATTCAATATTAGAGTGTGGGTAAAAAATATGTGTGGGTATTAGTCCTGCTGATAGCTGATACAGATAGTAAATCATATTTAACACAATAGGAAAGGCATACGGAGTAAGTTTGGGCACAGTCTATAGTAAAAAAGTGTATCCACGCGTTAACTCTAAAACCACAGTCAAAGTTTTCAAATCTTTTGTTTGCTCATTCAAATAGACTAAAACGCAAAACATTTTAGTCACTACTAGTCTTCAACTATCTGGGAAGCCAAATAAAGTAAAACATTTAAAAACCTGCCTGAATAGTGGGCTTGTACACAGCATTTTGAAATGACTGAACACTGGAATAACTGTTGTGAATGTGCATGAAAGCTCCGCAGGCCTGAATGGCTATTTCTATTTCTATTTCGAAGGTTTATTAAACAACAAACCAGCATTGTGATGTTCAGACTTACAAACCTTGATTTTGATGTGCATACATATGTATCAATGAAAACCACAGGAATAGAGTGGTGGCTATTACAAATGTACTGCTCAAGCAATCCTAATGTCAAATTCAATTCAACGAATTAACTACGCAAATACATATTTGCAAAATGCGCATGAAAGAGTACATTCAACTATTCAAGCTTACGAAATGTAATGTCCCAGCTAACATAACAATCAATCAGGCTCATTACGCTTTAAAAATGTGAAAACAATTCTAAATGTACATACATGTTAATACAATTCATGGTAGTGCATATCAACCACAATCACAAACTTGTATTCAAGTGAACCAGTGATCCCTGTCGTTCTTTGTAAACATCAAGGTGGCTCGCTTCTGCAGGTTCATTTTCTACAACATTCATTTCTACGACCTCAGCTCACACAGGAAGCGATGCAGGTACTAATCCAGGCACTTGTCATCTCACGTCTGGACCGCTGCAACTCACTGTCGGCGGGGCTCCCCGCTTGTGCCATCAAACCTCCGAAACCTATCCAGAACGCCGTGGCCCACCTGGTAGCAATCAAAACATCTGGTGTGGAACACTAGGTGCATAACTGGCTAGACTGGCGGGTGACTGCCACAGATGTACCTCTCTTAAAAGGAAAGGCTGTGTCTAGAAGATTCATTTGAACTGCCAATTATTTTATTCCACATGGTGTGTTTTTTTTTTTTACTTGATGCTGACAGCAGTGTTAATGGAAAATGTGTCCTATGTTGCTTTGCTGGGACTCAAGGTGAAATACACGTTTTCATATTCAGGATGCGTAATTGGGATATATTTACTGCGGAATTTTCATTGGCAGCTTCTTTCTGTTGACCTGGAAATGAAGTTGGATGCCCTCAGTGTTTCTGCCTGTGCGCACACACGTCTTACTCTGTGGTGCACCCATTTGGGCACCCAGGACCAGGTTTGAGGACTAGTGCTTTGTAATTGCAAACATCAGTCCAAGTAGACAGGAGGTGAAAAGCTCCAGCGACTCTGCCTGTTCCTTATAGGATTGCTCTTGCAATTTAGCCTGTAATGATAATGATAAGAAGAAAAGCCACAGGAAATTACAGAATGTTCAGCAATATTATTTGAATGTTGTGAAACGGGCAAACAAATATGTCTTTATTAATCTTATCTCATCTAGCGTCGGGGGCAGTCCTTTCAAGGTATTCCAGTCCATTTCCTTCCTATGCCCAACATTTTGGTGACCAAACCAGGATAAATATTTTAAACAGCCTAAAACTTCCAGATTGTTCCCTCTTTCTTCTTAAATGGGATGCTCATGCTAAGTCTCCCCAGCAAAAACGATCAATGCGACCTGAATATTTCTATTAGTTTTCATATGCCTACAACTAGAATCCTAAAAAGAAGCACATTGTTAGGACTGGATTTTTAATGTAATGGTCATTAATTTTTAACCAATGATGTTTTTAATGCAGAAGGTTGAGTGTCATACTGCCAACCATAACAGATTAATGGCCATTGCTCTCAAGGGTCAAGAGCTCAGTTGGCAATGGCATTGTGTTTCCTTGTTTAAATCCATTACATTGACCCCAGAAGCTCTATTATACCAGTCATGTAAGTTAGTAGGTTTTCTACTGATACTTCTTTGCATACCTTTCCGGCTGACAACATTTAGATCAGGGCTGCCCCGATCTACTGTCCTGTAGGTTTTCTCTCCAACGTAATAATGAGTTGGATGATAAGCTTAACCAGGTTAGTCACAAATGGGGTTGAAATCGAAAACCTACAGGACAGCAGAAATTTCAGCAACAGGGTTGGGCAGCCTTGATTTAGATGTTTTCATAAAAAATATAAACACTTGAATTATAGTAATTTTTCTGTGATGATAAAATTGAATTGAGGGGAAGCTTCAATCTTCCCCACCCACCAAACCAGGATAAATATTTAAAATCAGCCTCAAATTTCCAGATTTCCTTTCTCTCCTCAAAAGGGATGTTCATGCTAATTCATCCCAGCATAAACTACCAATGGGACCTCAATATTTCTATTAGTTTTCATATCTAGAAGAAAAGAAAACAATATTGCTAAAAGGGTTTACAAAAACAACAACAACTCAGCATTTACACAGTGCATGTTTTAAACCTAACCATAATCATACCACCTAACTCAGATGTACTGTATCCCTGTGCAGGAGACAAGGATCTCTTAACATTCTTCACTCACCTACAGACATTTGCTTTCACTTCACCCAGAGATTTTTTTTTTACTTCACTTATACACATTTCCTTTCACTTCACCCACGTCGGTTTTTTCCCCCCTGGGCGAATGTTAAATAATGATGACAACTCCTTCACACTGACTCTCAACACTAAATCCCTCCCAGGGGGGTTTCCTCAGTCCTCTGCAGTACTCCATGTTCACTCACAACTGCATGGCTCTGAACCACACCGACTACACCATCAAGTTTGCTGATGCCACCGTACTCAAAGGCCTGATAACCAACAGCAACAAGTCAACTCAATGGGCGGAGTTAACCTCTCAAAGTCAGCAAAGCAAAAGGGTTAAGTACTTACTGTACATCCTTGATCACATCCAATGGGCTGCGGTGGAGTCAGTGGTTCTGCAGTAAGTTCATCAGTAAGGACTTGCATCACCGAGGTCTTGGGCAAACAACAGCTCGCAACAACATCTGCTGTCAACTGAAGTCATTTGGAATGCCTTCTTAGGTCCTCTCAAAATACTTGGAGAGCGTTCTGACACACCACTGGGGCCATGCTCCCATTTATCCATAGACATCTACTCAAAACGCTGCCTGAGGAAAGCTCAGAGCAACATCAAGGACCCCACACACACAAGTCAAACGCTGTTCACTCTCTTAGCATCCGACAGTTAGTGGGAGGAGGTCTGATACCAACAGCCTGAACTGACCAAACATGCATTCACTCACACCCACTCAGACATTAATATTTATGATGCAGATGTTTTTGTATACAGCACCTTGCAAATGTATTCAGACCCTACAAAACATGTATTACTGACGTATAAATTATATGCACATTTAAATGCTTAGTTGGTTCTGTTTAATATCTTGTTTTAAAACACTGACAATCAAAATCAAGGATTATATGGTGACACATTTTTTTGGTGGAAAAAAACGTATTGCTTACATAAGTTTTACTTTTCCAGATACTGACACAGATTTAATGGGCTTGAGATCAGAACTTGGACCGTGTTCTTGATCGACTCCGATGTTGCTTTAGCCTTTTGCTTGGAATCAATGTCTTGCTTAAAGTTTAACTTCTGAAGTGGGTTCTATTGCGGTATTTAAATGTTAAATCCTTTAATTTTTTTAATATACGTAGTCCATGCTAATGACAAACATCCCCAAAGCAAGGTGCTTCCGCACCTATACTTCATTGTGGAGATGGTGTGTGTTGTGGCGTCAGCAGTGTTTGTTTTGTCCCAACACATTGCACTTTGAGCTTTGTCCAAAAAGCTCTGACTTCATTATCCTTCAACTTCCCAGCCTGACCAATGACACTTGATCAATAGGGCTTTAATCCAGAAACATTCACAGCAATTTTAGTAAATCACAAGTGGAGGCCAATTGTAAGGTTCTGGCATTTTCTTGAATCTCTATAAACTGTGCTTTCACTGCACAGTGGTTGAATATTCATGCAAAGATCATATTTCATATTACACTTTCAAACCAACATTTCACAACTTAAGAAATGTACACCGTACAACAATTTATGCAGGTTATTGTTATAAAAACAATCCTAACAGATTGTAATTCATTAATAAAAGATAATTGTTCAAGGGTTTGAAATTATAATGTGTACTATAATTAAATACCATTCAAAATGTTAATATATCTTTTAATTGCTGTCAATGAAGGCAATTAATCGTGATTATGCACCTAATCATTTGTAGTTACTCACGGTTATCGCAATTTTAGAGTATGTTCAAATTTGGCCCCAAATAATCAATTTTCTTAGGGCCAGATGGAGAACAGGGTCATAAGTCAGACACCTCCAGTCTCATTCACTGGGTTTTTGGAGGGAGACAGCGACGGGTGGAGAAAGATTTCTGACAACTTGGAACTTCTTGTGTTCCAAAAGTATACTAACATGCTGTTAGGCATGATTTACAGACAAGTGGTGAGAAAACGCCTTTACTTCATTTCTTTATTGAAAAAAGTACAATAATTTGACATTTGAAGAGCTCCCGATAGCTCCCGCACCAAAAAGCACCGAACAAGTTACCAGTACGCTGTCCTAAATAATGGACCAGAAATGTCATCCAGACAGCTCCTGCTCAAATTGCACTGACTATAAATGGTTCAGTTAAAAAAGTCTAAAAATATGTTCTAAGTACATGAAATTATTTGCATTAATGCTCATTTTGAAAGCCCTGCTATTTTTGTTTCATGCCTTCTTCAGTCTATATACAGTAGAACAAACTCTGGAATTAAACGGTATCTGTATACAACAACAGTGCTTGCACAATTTGCTTCTGAATACAAGGCCTGAGTAAGGTGTTCTGCAGGTTTTAGTTTTAGCCTTTATGATTTATTTTCATGTTTTCATCCCTATCACATGTTTTGAGAACATTTTAAAGCATTCATTTGTCCTTTCATGATTAGAACTTTCTTTATAAACTTACAGCATGGGATTACCTTCACACACAAAAATAACAACCACCTTGATGTCACAGTGCATTCTCGATTAAAATACCCTAGTCCACTCAGTCATTTGATAGTTTATCACACTGGTGGCCATCCTTCCTCCCTTGGCAGAATGTAAAAGAGCAGTCTGCTTCAACAGTATGACGTTTAACTTGCAGGGTATTATCACAGCTAATCCCAGCAGTGTCTGATGAGCTCTTCATCCCTGCTAACCCACCCAAAAGCGTTTTTGTACATGGGGAAATTCCAGTATCAAGATCTGTAAAAAGGTTTTATAAGAACTAAAGATATTTGGGCATTTAGCACATACATACACAGTATGTCTGCCTAAATATAATAAAGGAAAAGCCTTGATAGAAATAAATGAAGTGTAATGTAAGTCTTAAAGGAATATTTGAGTGCTTCTATTAGTGTTTTTTGTGAAGTTTTGTTTAGTTTAGGTGCACGCTAAATTCAAACTATATGTGCACCCTAACCATCAGAGCCGGGGCAACCTGAAAAAGCATTGAACAAATTCAATTTGCACATTGCTGCAAATGTATGCATTTGCTAAGCTTGTTCTTTGAAACCTTCTGGGTGAAAAAAAATCTTCCCTATTGGACATTTAATTGAAACAAGGTTTACAATAACAACAATGCACGGCACATATTTTTTTCTTTAGACATCTCAATTTTTTTCAACGTAGTTGAATGTAGTTTTAAAAATTGCTGTTTGACTTTTATGTGCTGCAATACTTAAAATGTAGCTATGTTACACATTAACGAATACAATTGGACTTCCCATAAATCGTGGGATTATTTAAGTTCAATTTTTTAATCTCTGTGTGCTCATTAAATAGTTATTGCACAATCATTGCTGTGCAACATTTAACAATAATCAAAAACTAGCCATATAATATTTAGCTGGCACTACCTGTCATTAAATTGTCTTACTATAATTTCTTCCTAGTAGGAGTGAACTTGTCAGTAAAATGTTTGTTCCATCATCATGTATTGACCTAGAAACTGGAGTTTTCAGTGAAAAAGCTGATAGTTGCAGCATTATATTTTCTGGGTTGTACAACATGACGATACAGCCATGAGTAATAAAACATTTTAAAATCATAATTATAATCTGAAGGCAGTAAATGAACTCAATTTTTTACAGATGCTATCCCTCCAAAAATATGATGCAAGTGCAATGACAACTCTTTCTCTTAAAATATTTTTATTCTACTTTATAAAACATAAAGTTTCATTGACATTAAATTATGAGCCAATTTGATTAACTTTCTGGCATTAGCTAGCATTTTAAAATAATTCAATAATTATTTGTGAGTGGAAAACATTTACTGAATATATTTTTTATAGCAACAATTGTTAGCCATTTAAAATAGTCTGTTTACCTTTAATACGTTGTTTTTAGAGGCCTCTTTGGCAAGGATGTGGCATTACTTCAAGAGTTGAACACAGTTTCCCAGAAACTCCCCTCTCATAGGTATTTAGCCTTCAGTGACATGATTAGTAGGCTCTGGGCTTAGCTCACATGCATCGATTAACTATTACAATTTGGACTCTTAATATGTTCACCTGGCACAGCCAGAAGAGGACAGGTCACCTCTCAAAGCCTGGTTCCTCTCTTTGTTTCTTCCTGAATTTCGGCCTTCTTAGGGAGTTCTGCCTAGCCACTGAAGTTCAACACTACTGTTGTTTGCTCCTTGGGTTTTGAGGCCGGGTCTTTTGTGAAAGCAGTTTGTGACAACTGCTGATGTAAAAAGGGCTTTATAAAATACATTCTATTGATTAATTGATTGATTTTTTAAATCCACTTTGAGCGTGTTGCAGGAAGTCGCCCAGACATTTACTGCCAAGCTTAGCTAAGGGTTGAAAAATGGATACATCAAATTGGATGCACTGTCTTCAGAAGGGGGAAAATTTTAAAAGATTTTATATCATTCATGTTTTTATAACTTTATGAAAAGGGCTTATTTGATGTTAGACAGAACATTTGAGATGTCACTTTTAGGCTAACAACATTATAGTTATAATGCCAGCTAAGAACAAGTAACCTGGCAAGATTACATAGCATTGAGAATCAACATCATCTATCAGTTGTCAACATGTTAACATGGTAGCTAGCTATCACACTTGCAGAACAAAGCAGAGTAAAACAATTACTTTTGTTGTTCAAAGAGAAGCATTCAGGAAAAAATACTTGACTGGCATGCTTAGTTTCTCACCCAACTAGATTAAATTATCAGGAGTTAGCTGGTAGTCCTTATCTAACTAGCTACTTAATGATAGATGATTTTCCACCATGTTTTGCGTGATAGAACGAGATGTGCTTTCTATGCTGTGTCTTAATATACTTTATCTCAAGTTTGATGCTGTCTGGGTATTCTATTAACACTGGTAGTGAGTTTGATTGGTCATGTCTAGGAGGTCCTGCAGGGGCAGTGTTCAGTAAGCTTTTTCATTCCCACTGTTTCAGGGGTAAATCCATGCCTGACTGAGATTGCCCAGTGCTGTAAAAACAGAGCTCCCTAATGTGAAAAAGATGAGTCGTGGTAAAATTGCAGTTTGATGTACTGTACACTGCCTTCTAGCAAATCAGTTTATCCCATATTGCCCTCAGAAACACTTGAAGTGAGCAGTAAGTTCAGAGTAACTGTAGAAATAGCAAGATTACATTTTCATCTTAAATTTCCCTGAGATATGTTACAATATCACAAACCTGCAGTAACCATCTTCATTATGTCCTGTTAGGTCTTTAAATTTGAAAACTAAGACACTTTTATGCAGTTGCTATTTATTAATGTCCACTGTGAACTGCAAGCATGACAGACCCAGCATGGTCTCTTAACTTCACTCTGGTTTTCTCCCTTTTCATCACCAATAAAGGTATTCACAGGAATGCTCACAATTGCAGAGTCCTCGCATCCGTACAGTCTGGCCTTTCCCCCAATAGGTTTTTATAAGGAGACAAGATGAGGGGAGGAGGCAATTGCTTCCTTGTGGCAAGTCTGCTGTTGGTGTCTAATATTATTTTATGGTCTGGACTAACTGTCCAAATACAGTTATGAAGTCCTTGTTAGATTCTGCTGCTCTGTGTACTGCATTGGCTGCTACCTGTGGATGGATGAAGTGCTTGACATGACAAGGTACCGACTACAGAGTAAATCTAAAGGGAAACCAGTGTGAGATGGGTTTTCTTCTCACACCAAGTTTTGTATGAATTGAATATTATTTTCTAGTAAAAGGCCAGTGCAGGACCAAAGTGATCTGCAAACCAAATACTCCCACGAATGCAAATATCAATGGTTTTGGCTCCGAATATGATTACCTGAATCAGTGCACCAGTTTAATATATAAATTCCTGGATTTTTCACTTTTGAGGAAATCATTTTCAATAATTGTGCAATGACAAAATCTCTTAGTGCATGAACCCATGGCTGTTAAAGACTACAAGCTGTGCAATTAGGGGAAAACAAGAGATATACGACAATAGTCAATTGAAATTGAACTGTTTACCAACCCAAAATGGACAATTGGCACCTGGGGATACAAAGCTAAGCAGGACCATTGATTGTGTCGATGGACCCTGGGCGTCTGAGGGACAGATGATTGTGGCATTGGCTTCACCGTTTATGAATACAGTTTCCTCTGGCGCCGTGAACACACGGACTGTGGAAAAACGGCAACAATTTACCATACGGGAGAAGAACAGGAACAGGCTTTATTTTTTGTTGTCATTTTCAGTGTCGAAACAGCAACAAAGCAAAGTATCTCCTTACATTCAGCGTGCAAAATATAAACATTACTTTTCAACATTACTCTTACATAACTGCGAGCAAATACATTGCATAAACATTTTGCAAGAAACACAGAGATTGAGGGAAATGGTCAGACCAGCTGAATGACGTGACGTTGGCCTACTTGCCAAAAAAGTATGCTTGACTGGTGTCATTCAGATTATTCTATGATTATTTCACTTGGATCACTTTGCAAAGCGTCGACAAGGCACATCATTCAAACCAGTATGTTTGGAAAAATTGCAGAAGTTGCAATGCTAACTGATTCTTTGCGCGAAAGATACTGTACGTCGATATGTTCCGAAACGTATGTATTCACGGCATGAGTCCTTATGTTCAAAATGTAATTTGTAAGATTGGATACACTGTCTAATGTAAACAATTGAAGCAAAGGATTTTGGCCTTCCATGCATGTTTGGATTACAAGTTATTGAGTATATTACAATGAGCACTGAGCAGGAAATGCCCAGCCTAGAGAAATGTTGAGTGTACAACCACTAGTCTCTCATGGAATCAACTGTTGCTGTGGAATCCAACATCCCCTGACTAGATAGCCATCCTCTGCATCTGTGCATTCCATCCATACCAAATTGTGGGTATCAACAATGTGTTTTGTGAAGACTGGTTTTTATATTTTTCCTTTTCCTTTATAGCTGTAGCATTTTTCTTTTGACTTTAATAGTCTGATTTAGCTGTTTTACATAGAAATCTGTACCTAATACCAGTACAATTTACAATTGTATATATATCAGTGGAGAAAATAATCTTATCATGTAATGTCCGAATTTAATTGTGAATATAAAATAAAAATAATAGATGTTGCAATGTGAAATATATTTTTCTAGGTTAAACACTGAATAAGTTTAGTTCAAAAGAGGTATGGTTAGAATTTGTGAATAATTTATTTTGAAATTATATTGTTTTAATTTTGTACTGTTCACTAACAAATGCATTTGATTATTTTCTGAGAATTAATTACATGAACAATATGATTTAATGGGAAAGTCACCTATTAACTAACTCAAGATGCATTTTGTATCCAAGGAGAAATTTACAAATTGTTGTTTGGAGAAGATTTTTGTAGACATTTCAGTTGCTAGCTACCAACTAAAGTATATATATACCTCACAATCAATGATTGTTAAATAATTGCCATATTTTTTGCATACTCATTTGCAGGGATGCGGACGGGAATCCCAGGGCACGGGACAAAATTGAACATTTAGTACCCAAAGAAATGTATAAATAGCAATGATATTACTGTTCCTAACACAGGTCATAAATGTTTATTGTTTAATGTTTTAGCTAGGTTGTACTAAATACCATGATTGACTGACTAATATATAATTATATTTAAGCCAACGAAATGGACCCCCCAGAGGCCTGTTTGTCCCATCCCGGACAAACCATTACCGGTTGTCCCCCCCGTCAGCGTCACTGCTCATTTGCAACAACATTGCTGGTTACAGTAATTTACATATAAACATATCATATATGCAATGATGTCTGTGGTGAACCATTCATTCAAAAGATTGCTTTAGAAACCCCAAAAAATTTACTATTAACTTTTTCTGCATACTTGTTTCTCTTTTTGCCGGACCGAATAAGCAGAGCTGACCAAGAGGAGTTATTGTGTGTGAATGATTGACTGAATGACTGATGGACTGACTGTCCCTAATTAAGAAGCGTTAGTGGTAGAGATGTGGACCAGCACACCAGAGGTACCATGTTTGAGCCTTGTCAAAATGAATTACACATTTGGATTTGTATTTTGCTGGCTACAACCTTCAGTAGCTATGTCATAGTAAGCCTAAAATAAAACTTAACACAATGCTTAATGGTATCTAGCTGAAAATTTAAATTTGGCAGGACATTGATACGTGACAAAATGATTTACTGTTGGGATACAATACTCAGGAAATGTATAGTTCCATAGTGTAGTGGTTAAAGACACAACCTTGTATGTGGGAGACTCAGATTCAAATCCAATGAGAGCAACAACAATCATCACTTTAAATTGTGGGCCAGCTGAAGTAGGCTTGCCTGGTTTGTTTTGTGGTTTCAAACAATTGCTAATCTTTGGAATTAATATTTCAGCACAAAGATTTGTGAAGCCCACCAGATATTTGAAAACCCCCAATTAGCAATGTTGTGATTTCACTTACTGAACCCTGTCCAGAGAAAGTGGGGTTTGAGCATTCGCCCTTTAATGACCAAGTAAGGGAGCCACATAGAGCATTAGCCTGTCATGTGACATTAGAAAATAAATCGTTGTTTTGGAAAAAGGGATGCGTTTGGTATTTGTGGATGCAAGGTTGCGAAGACTTGATATGTATGCAATATTTCTGCTTGGGCAGGGTGGTACATAAACGTTTTCATAAAGCACAATAGCAACAAAAGAAACTAATCTTGCATGGATGTCAAATCGATCCATAGTTCTTGCATTAGAAATGTAGGAGGACTCATCAGGTCTGCATGAGCACAACCACCTGCAGTCATGATGAATAACAATCAGAGACAAATAACTAAAGATGAAGAGCTAGCTTATTGCTGAAAATGGATAGGGCAAAGAGGTTGTGTCACATGGTGGCTAAGAGGGACAGAGCACAGATCTGACTACAGTATATCACCCAAGCTTCAAACCAAGAGCAAAGGAAGGTCTGAATAACATCAACACACGCTACACAGGTTCTTTTCATTTGGGATTGAGTGGAAGAAAATGAGAGAAAATGTCAGAGGAAGGACACTGGTAATTTATCTCAATATCAGTTTCCATAAGTTACAAAAACTCAAGCTAAACAACATTAAAACAAACTAAAAGGCGTCTGTATGCAGGTGGATGGGCTTGGTACTCCATGAAGGCAATCACTGTTATTGCAACATTATATTTCCCTTAACGAATCATCCAATCAACATTATGCATCAAAGTCATGGCTGCCAGTTGTCCCTCTGAAAAATGCAGCCTCCTTCTCACCATCCCCACCATGGATAACCATGCCTGAAACAAGGGTTACAAAGGAGGGAATCACAAGGAGCATTCGCATCACGTTCTCAATTTGGACCTCTTGGTCCGGCACTGGAATCGAGGCCCTTCGTCCCACCTGTAACAGGTGCACAAACGAGACGGGGAAAAACGAACCAAACTACTCCTTAGTCAACTGATGCATGGTCGCCAATTTGAAATTAACATTTGATTAAAAACGTCCAGTATAATCTACTTCACCTATCTGATCGAATCTGTTTAGGAGATAATGTGTTTCTACTGCTCTGAGTCAAGCGTCAACAGTCGAAAATATAACCTAACATATTTATTTAGAGCCTGGTGCTCAGGGAAGACACACCACTGAATGCGCCACACTCCACGTAGTTCCAGACTAATAATGGCTTATCTATATGCAAATGATAAGTTATCGACTTCAATGACGTTTGCATGATGTGTCTCGCAAGCATCCTATTGGCCTAATTTGTCAGGTTGCCAGGGTGGTTGGGACCAGCACTAAATGCAGCGCTCGATTGTGCGAAGAGATGGCAGCAAACACAATTGAATTAGTGGTAGAAAAAGGAGAGGACAGTTAGGAACACACCACTTCAATGATACAACAATGTCTTCTTACTTTAGCTCACTCCCTTTTTATAGCGCAAAGAAAAGCCAGAGATTAAAATGTGAAAGTTAATTAAAACAATATTCATTGTTTCCTGCAGGAGCACGAATGACAGCGTTTTGAATAAGCGAAAGCAAAATGGCTGAAGGTGTTCTCCAGGAGAGGAACGAGAGATGTTCTGTTGTTGATGAACAAAAGAGCAAAAGCCAGTTGTTTGCCGTGGAAAAACAAAACCGCCAAACTTTTGCAATTTTACAACAGAGACAGACGTCTGGTGTGTGTGTTATTGACGCTGTGTTGCACCACATATAGAAGTCATTATCTCAACCCCTGGGGCAGAAGCATTCACCGCCACGTTTCTTTAGCGGAGACGGGGACGAGTTGTGAAGGAATTCAGGTGACACTTAAAACAATCACTGAATTGTATGGCGTCTACAAGACCCCATACAGGCTAGGTGACATTTTAATGACTTGTGCAGATGCCTCAGATACTGTTAGAAAATGGATATAGGATGACGGATTGGAATTATAGCGACATCCGGAATAGCATTGACAACCTATTTTCTTCGCCGGTGACTTCACACAGTAATGTTGCCTCGAAAAGCCCCTGTGCTTTTACGCTAGGACCTAAATGATGTTGCCTTTGGATTGCATATCACAGTGTCTTAAATAACGCGGCGGGTTTAGCACGGAGGTGTGATATTGATACGGTCAGGCAGGTTTGCTGCGGGTGGGTGACAGGGCGTGTGTTGGGGGCGATGCTTGCCACCATACCTGCTGGGCAGAGTCTGGATACCCTGATTCTCCCATCTGTCTGCCAGTGAAAAGGACACGATAGCAAAGTCTGTTTTTTCCCTGCATTATCATTCCTCTTGTTTTTTTTTTTTT
>JACXGJ010005913.1:0-36787 GCA_016801105.1 Esox niger | reverse complement strand
GGGGTTTTCATTAGTTGTCAGTTATAATCATCAAAATTAATAGGAATGAACACTTGAAATATATCAGTCTGTGTGGAATGACTTTTTGAATGGAATTACTGAAATAAATCAACTTTTTCATGATATTCTAATTTTGTGACCAGCACCTGTGTATATATGTGTGTGTGTGTGTGTATATATATATATATATATACATACACACACACACACACACACACACACACACACACACACACACAGTGGAGCAAAAAAGTATTTAGTCAGCCACCAATTGTGCAAGTTCTCCCACTTAAAAAGATGAGGCCCGTAATTTTCACCATAGGTACACTTCAACTATGAGAGACAAAATGAAAAATAAAATCCAGAAAATCACATTTGTTATAGAAATTTGAAATTGTGAAGCAATATAATGATTCAATGTTTTATTTTATATTACATTGGCAGTTATGAGTTTATATTTATTTCTATGGTGGTTTCATTTAGTATGCTGTGACCTAGGTCAATGAGTAATTAACAGACCTCTGGGTTCTCAGTTTGTCTGTTGAAGAGATCAGCTTGACTAGAGAATGACCTGGCATTTGTTCTTTGTTCAATGTGTGACAACTTTGAGTTGGGGGCATGGCCAGTGAAGATGCTACAAAGACGCCTGTCGTACCTAGATACTTTGATTACTCGGACTGCGGTCATACTAGGTGGCCATATATCGATTATCCCATGCGCATGTAAAAATACAAAACCTTTTTAAGAACTTTGGACTCAAGACCGATTATTTTTCTTTAACACATTGTAAGATTTTTTATGAATTTATTGGTACATTATGGTGGAAAATGAGTATTTGGTCAATAACAAAAGTTCATCTCAATACTTTGTTATATAACATTTGTTGGCAATGACAGAGGTCAAGTCTTCCCAAGGAGTTTCACTCGTAGCCTTTGTTACTTTGGTCCCAGCTCTCTGCGGGTCATTCACTAGGTCCCCCTGTGTGGTTCTGGGATTTTTGCTCACCGTTCTTGTGATCATTTTGACCCCACGGGGTGAGATCTTGCGTGGAGCCCCGGATCGAGGGAGATTATCAGTGGTCTTGTATGTCTTCCATTTTCTTATAATTGCTCCCACAGTTGATTTCTTCACACCAAGCTGCTTACCTATTGCAGATTCAGTCTTCCCAGTCCGGTGCAGGTCTACAATTTTGTTTCTGGTGTCCTTTGACAGCTCTTTGGTCTTGGCCATAGTGGAGTTTGGAGTGTGACTGTTTGAGGTTGTGGACAGGTGTCTTTTATACTAAGTTCCAACAGGTGCCATTAATACAGGTAATGAGTGGAGGACAGAAGAGCCTTTTAAAGAAAAAGTTACAGGTCTGTGAGAGCCAGAAATCTTGCTTGTTTGTCGGTGACTTATTTTACAGAGGAATTTACCTATAAATTCATTATAAATCCTACAATGTGATTCTCTGGATTTGTTTTCTCATTGTCTCTCATAGTTTAAGTATACCTATGATGAAAATTACAGGCCTCTCTCATCTTTTTAAATGGGTGAACACAATTGGACAATTGCACAATTGCACAATTGGTGGCTGACTATTTACTTTTTTGCCCCACTTAAGCAGTTTACAAAAAACGAAATCACATTTCAACAAAAATTATACCTCCAAAATCCAGTAAGCGTTTTGTAGGTAGGATGAACCAGGAAGTCTCACATTTTGTAACTATTTCAACTTAAGGGTCCACAGATTTAATAGTATCATTATTTCTAATGTAATGGTGTTTATTTATGCAAATTAAATTTAAATGTGTCTGATTATTCATTTTACCAGAGATTGCCAATGAGTATGCAGGATAAATAAATCTTGAAAGTCCTTCCATTTTGGATAATAACAATCTTGAAAGTCCTTCCATTTTGGATAATAACATCCTACACATATAAGGAACCGGGCCGTGTAATCTGCCAACTGACTTACAGTGCTTTGCAAAAGTATTCACCCCATTGGCTTTTTACCTATTTTGTTGCATTACAGCCTTTAGTTAAATGTTTTTATAATCTGAATTGTATGTGATGGATCAGAAAATAATAGTCTAAGTTGGAGAAGTGAAATAAGAAAAATATATACATATAACTATATTTTTAAATACAAATCTGAAAATTGGCATGTGCATATGTCTTCACCCCCTTTGTTATGAAGCCCATTAAAAGCTCTGGTGCAACCAATTACCTTCAGAAGTCACATAATTAATGAAATGGTGTCTACCTGTGTGCAACCTAAGTGTCACATGATCTGATATACACAACTTTTTTTAAAAGCCACAGAGGCTGCAACACCTAAGCAAGAAGCACCACTAACCAAACACTGCCCCAAAGACCAAGGAACTCTCCAAACAAGTAAGGGACAATGTTGTTGAGAAGTACAAGTCAGGGTTAGGTTATAAAAAAATATGCATGTGGGAGACTCCCAAAATGTATCGAGGAAGGTGCTCCGGTCTGATGAGACTAAAATGTAACTTTTCGTCCATCAAAGAAAACGCTCATCTGGCGCAAACCCAACACATCACCCAAAGAACACCATACCCACAGTGAAACATGGTGGTGGCAGCATCATGCTGTGGGGATTTTTTTTTAGCAGCTGGGACTGGGAAACTGGTCAGAGTTGAGGGAAAGATGGATGGTGCTAAATACAGGGATATTCTTGAGCAAAACCTGTACCACTCTATTTGTGATTTGAGGCTAGGACGGAGGTTCACCTTTCAGCAGGACAATGACACCAAACACAATGCTAATGCAACACCTGAGTGGGAAACATGTAAATGTGTTGGAGTGGCTTAGTCAAAGCCCAGACCTCTATCCAATAGAAAATCTGTAGTCAGACTTAAAGATTGCTGTTCACAAGCACAAACCATCCAACTCGAAGGAGCTGGAGCAGTTTTGCAAAGAGGAATGTGCAAAAATCCCAGTGGTAAGATGTGGCAAGCTCATAGAGACTCATCCAAAGTGACTTGGAGATGTGATTGCTGCAAAAGGTGGCTCTACAAAGTATGGACTTTACAAAGTATGGACTTTAGGAAGGTGAATAGTTATGCACATTGACTTTTTCAGTTATTTTGTCCTATTTGTTGTTTGCTTCACAATAAAAAAAAAACATCTTCAAAGTTGTGGGCATGTTCTGTAAATTTAATGATGCAAATCCTCAAACAATCCATGTTAATTCCAGGTTGTGAGGCAACAAAACACAAAAAATGCCAAGGAGGGTGTCACGCCCCTGCCTTCGCGATCGCGGGGAGGCAGGCCCGCGCGCTCCTGAACAGTTCACACACCTGCTTCCCATCTCCTGACGCACCTGTTCCCTCTCCGCAATCACGCACCTGTTCCCAATCACGTCATCATTGTCTGTATATCTCGGCCCTCTGCCATTCTCTCCCTGCCGGATCATTGGTCGTATTTCGCATGCGTTTCCCAGCAACCTTCGAGTCTTCTGTTCGTCTTGATCACCCGTGTACCGACTCGTTGCTTGTCCCCGATTACTCTGCTCGCTCCCCGCCTGTACTTCTGCCGCCAGCCTGTGTTTCGACCTTCCGCCCGTCCCTGACTACTCTGCCTGTTACTCACCTGTGCCTCTGCCGACCGCCCGTTTACCGAACTACCGCCTGTCCCCGACTACTCTGCCGGTCTCCAATCAGCTACTTCCCTGCTACCCTGCCAATCCGCGCCTGGGTCCCCAGTCCCGATCTTGACAGAGGGTGAACACTTTTGCAAGGCACTGAATAACCAATGAACTTCCCAGCATTTAATGGAAGAATATTCTCACATTGTTTTACCAAAATTGGCAACAGTTCTGCAACCCTAAAAAAGATTAGGGGCACCCTTGCCGAATTCTCTTCTCCACCTTAATCCTTCTACATGCACCCAATGGTAATAACACTGAACTAATCATATCATCATATATCATTCCAATTATCTTCCGAAAATGTTCACCAAAACTACAATGTTCCATTGTTTTGAAAATAAAAGTGTGTTCTGCTCTATCAAAAGCTTTACAAAAGTCTAAAAACTGAATAAACCCATTATCCTCTATCTTGCCTCCATAGTCAAAACAAGTCTAGGATTAATCGGCTGTTATAATGGATAGATCTCCCTTTCATAAATATTATTTCATATCAGAGGCCCATGTTCAATACATTCCTTAAGAGCATGAAGCAACGATTCTTTTATATCTTCCCAAAATAATGTATAAAAATTCGAAGTCAGTCCATCCTGACCTGAAGACCTCCCTAGTTAAATAAGCTTAACCGCAGTACCTTGTTGCTGTAATCTATGAATCACACAATTCTTACGTCTGTATACATTTTTTGAATATTATTTACTATTTCCTCAAAGAAAGCAATGAAGTACATCCTTGAGAAATAGGAAGAATACAAATCTGCATAAAACATAAACACTTCTTCTGATATCAATTTAGGATCTGTGCTTTCAGTATCATTAATCATTAAGTACATTTACAGCATTCCCTTTTTGTCTTCTTTTTTCCAAGATACAGATACAGCATGTGTTTCCCCCCCATCTTCTATCCACCTACCTCTGGATCTTATAAAAGCTACATGTGCTCTCTTCAGATATAGCTCGTCTAATTTAGGGTAGATTTATAAACTTGTTTCTATCGATCTCCGACATTGCTGTCTTTTTGCAACACCCATCAATGGCCTTCACCAAAGTTCATACCCCTCTTTTTCCCAAACTTAATAGAAACTTGTTGGACCCTGAACTTAAAGAATTCCAATCTATTATTGTAACTGCAAATTGACAAATTAAATGTGATGTCTGAGGTTAAAGTTTTAATAGTGTTGCTAAATTCTTCACAATTCAAAAGGTTTGCATTAAACTTCTAATACGCATGTCTTTTGTCACAGCTAATTGCTTGTTCCAGAGTAAACAGTAATAAACAGTGATCCAAGTGTAGATAGCCATAAATCAATTCTAGACATGTAATCCCTATTAGGTTTTATCCCTGAAAACTGCCTGAGAGCCTGTTTTTTTATCCCTCAAGATGTCAACCTGTGAGTGGGTATTAACAAAATCAGGAAATGTCATTTTATAATGGCGATTGTTAAGCTTAGGACATTTGTTGAGCCAGTTATCGGGGGTCATATTATAATCCACACCAAATAAAATAAAATTTGTATAGAACTGATCCTTATACCGAGCAAGAACTTTAGTAATCTCTGTCAATAAAAATCTTATTTTCAGCAGTACAGTCATAAACATAGATGATAATCAAAATAAGAAAAGAACCTTACTTGTTCATAACAACTATCAACCAATGTCCGTCTTTATCAGCTTTGTATGTAATTATATTCCCAGAGGTCCTATTAACACAAATTGCAACTTCGGATGATCTATTTAAACTATGTCTATCAAGATGCTGAAAATGTTCATCTTCATCTGCTTATCCATTGTCGGTTTGCGAGGGCAGCAGCTCCAGCAGGGGACATCAAACTTCCCTTACCAGAGCTAGATTTTCCAGCTCTCACTGGGGGATCCCGTGGCATTCCCAAGCCAATGTCGAAATTTAATCTGGGCCTACCCCGAGGTCTCCTCCCAGCTGGACGTGCCTGGAACACCTCCCTAGGGAGATGTCCTGGGGGCATCCTTAACAGATGCCCGAACCACCTCAACTGGCTCCTTTCAATGAAAAGGAGCAGCGGCTCTACTCCGAGTTCCTCATGGATGACTGAGCTTCTCACCCTAAAGGAGACGCCAGCCACCCTTCTGAGAAAACTAATTTCAACTGCTTGTACCTGCGATCTAGCCTTCATGACCATAGGTGAGGGTATGAACGAAAATTGACCGGTATATTGAGAGCTTTGCCTTCAATAAAATGCCCCTCTGTTCGTTGTCCATAACACACGCCTGCCCATACCATAACCCCACCGCCACCATGGGCCACTCAATCCACAGCATTGATATCAGCAAAGCGCTCACCCACACAACACCATACACACTGTATGTAATCTGCCCTGTACAGTCAAAACCGTGATTCATCTGTTAAGAGAACACCTCTCCTAAGTGCCAGACACCATCAAATGTGAGCATTTGCCCACTAAAGTCGGTTACGAAAACAAACTGCAGTCAGGTCAAGACCCTGATGAGGACGACCAGCATGCAGATGAGCCTCCCTGAGACGGTTCCTGACAGTCAGCAGACTTTACAAAACATGTCCCAAGAATATGACCAAACGGAGTTTGAAGAACCCAAGTCTGAGTACTGGCTGTGTGATGCCTTGGATGACAATGCTGAACCCTATTATAGTATCCCAGACCCCGACAGCTCGATTCTGCCGGTAAACACACCAAGAAACTACCATTGGCTTGATCGTATTGGCGCTCAGCTAGGACCTCTTAATCTATCATACCTTTCAAATGCTGACAAGAATGATCACAAAATGGACAAACGGCATGCACCACAAATATTAAAGATCATCAAAACAACATTGAGTATGATCCTGGAACACGTTGTTGCCGCCATACTCCATAAAACATGCATCGGCTGTGAAGTGGACCACCTAAAACAGAGAAGACATTCTTGTCTCAACCTGCTCAATTACTTTTTTGAGACCCATTAGGATGACACAATTTTTACACCGTGACTGAAACATGTGCTGGTCAAGGCTTTGAATTGATCTGTTTCATGCACCGCTGACAGATCACAGCCGAGAACTTTTTGCATCAGCTCAAGTCGTAGCCGAACATCATAGAGACTGAGTAAGAATAGGGATGAATACATACATACATTTTCTAAGGAAGCAAAATGACTGCTGTCTAAGGATGGTTAACTTCAGTTGTCATGTTTACATGTATCTAAACAAATCCTAAGTAGCTTTAACGATTAAACAGTTAAACCACAAAGCTATCAAGAGTGGAATTCATATTTGTACACCTTTTAATAACCAAGATCGTGTCAATATTAAGCGTTTTAATAATCTGAACAAGCATATGGAAACGGTTAGGAACATAACTGATGATTGGCCGCATTTGTGGTCAAACAATATTTAATCAAATGCTCTAAACAACTTAAAGTATAAACTTCAAAAATGTTCAAATGCTGACAACAAAGGCTTTCAAATTGGGCACCTGTTGTGTTTTTGTATGTAACAGATATTTGTGTGATAATTTTTTCTGAGTAATGATGCTGTGGATGTATACTGTATTAATACAATTTTTACAAAGTTCCTAATCAGCAGAAATCAGAATGTTTGTGTAACTTTTCAGAAATTCTTGGATGACGTGTAGTTCCAAAAACTCAAATAAAACAATGTCAAACATTTATTACTTGTCATTATTAATCGAATGCTCTACGATATCTGAACAGGTTATGAAAAGTATTTACTACAACCCGGCAAACCCAGGTGGTTATGGGGGTAGAGAAGTGAAAAGAGCATACTTGGAGAAAACCAGGGAGATCCTCACAAATGGCGAAGCAAATTACTGGCTACTCACCCTGGATACATACACGCTACACAGACCTATAGCTATATATTTTCAAAGAAATAGAGTTAATGTTCATGATATAAATTCACAATATCAGCTGGATTTGGTTGACATGTGTGCTCATAGTGTGGAAAACTATAACATGAAATGTACGTTAACATACATAGTGTCACCGTCCTGGCCTGCTGGGGCTGATCCGTTCTTTGTTTTCTGTGTGTCTGTGATTTGTCATGTCCTTGTTTGGTTTTCCTGTTCATGTTTCAGTTGATCCGTTTATTCCTTTCACCGGTGTTTTTCCCCCACCTGCTTCCGTTCTCCTTGTAAGTCAGTGTATTTAGTTCAGCCAGTATATCCCAGTCTTTATTCGGTAATTTTAACATGTTCATGTTCTGCTTCTGATGTTTGTTTCTTGTTCCTGTTGCTTGTTTGCTGTTCTGATGTTCAATCGTATTCTAGTTTTGATCTCGTTCTGTTTTTGTAGTGCACAGCACTCAACTTAGTTTTTTGCACGATTAAAGTTTTTCCCTGCACCCCTGCGTTTGCCTCTCTCCTTGGACTCCTGCACTCCGTGACAGAATGACCGAACCAATCAAATGGAGGCAGCAGAGGTGGACGGTAGGGAAACTCCTCAGATGGCCAGATTCTCACTCCGAGGAGGAGGACCTCTACAGTCTCCCACAGGAGCAATGGCTTCCCCAGTGGCTACTCCTAAGCCCTGGCCGGCAGCAGCCCAGATGACGACGACGTCAGGTACAGGCTAGGCGGGACCCTGCCTGGTCCACTCAACGTCCGGTCCCTCAACCTCCCCGACCTCAAGCGGACTGAAATGGCAGCAGACTGGCCTACCAACACACCCCTGTGCCTGCCCCGCGGCCCGCCGCCGCCCCTGTGCCTGCCCCGCGGCCCGCCGCCACCCCTGGGCCTGCCCAGCGGCCCGCCGACCATCAAATTAATATTCACTCATCTTCTGTATCAATTACATATTTTTTTACTCTCTTGATGACAGTCTTCAATTTTCAAGCTCTTTTTGATTTCATCAGCCAATGATTTTGCCATTTTGAATTACAACGTCAAGGCTGCAGTCCCTCTACCACGTTGTTATTTTCTTTAACTTCAATTGTTCAAATATTATATATGTGTCCCTTGATACTCTTCTATCAACGACTTCCTGATAACACTAGGAAGGTTTAATCTGTAATTGTTGCCCAAGAGGTCTTATAATGCATTTCCATCACAACAGGGAAGATTTTGTATCTTCTGTTGTGTCTCTGGACTAAGACTAAGAAAACAACATCTTTCAATGTCAACATAATTCGTGTGTTCTCACCACAGGTTTCCATTGCCTAAAAAGCAAAATTTCTAGGTGTTTCCTTTTTTCCAAATGTGTTCATCTGGATTCCCATGGTGATATTACTGACTTGTTCTTTTAGAGTGATTTGACTCATCAATCAATCATCTATCCGGGTCACGGCACCATCTGTTAGCTTCCGTTCCATGTGATATCCATGAAAAAAAGTAATGCAACCAGAAGTGAGGGGAGAGACATCTTTATTCAGCATGTCAGCACGTCAATGTTAACCTTCCATAGCTCTTTCCTTTCTCTCTTCTCTCTCCAGTGAATACAGAAAGAACACAATCTTTATAGCAAAATACAAGGGAGGCGGCCAATGGTCATAACCAGCCATTACAAAGTCAAATACCCTCCAATAAGAAAGGCTTATCTTACAATATACCCTTGTAAGTTATGTTCCAACCTATGGTCAATGGCCCTATCCATCAAGCCTGTGACAGTCACATGGGCAACTCCTAGCAGGAGGTATGGACAGGATGTGTGGGGCCCATCAGTATCAGGCAACATGTCCTCTCTATACTCCTTTGCTCAAAGTTAGATAGCACATCTGTGTTGTGTTAAGTTTCTTAAGCCTACTTCCTCTCACGGGCAAGGCAACAGTCTCCAAAAAGACACCCCCCTCTCATTCCATTTCATTTGGAAAAAGGCATCGCTTTGCATCTCACAACGTTCCATTTATAATTCGGGTGGCTAGTCATTTATAAAAGCTGAGAGTGGGTCAGTGAAAAGCAGGATAGCACTTCGCATGTCATGGAAAATGTGAAAGCGATTGTTGAATTGATAATGCAACGTTTCAATTACTTCTATGTAGCGTTGCATCGTCGTCTCACCTTCGGGGATGTCCTTGCATAGACTCCACATGTGGGGAAGTGCATTAAATTCAGGGTATCTGATGCAAGGTTATCATTGAACAGCCCAATGCTTCCTCTAAAACAATTCACATGTCCAAAAAGGACAGAAATGGTCTAATCTTTGCCTTGCAACCGGAAATGTAAGGAATTGAGGTCCAGTTGTCAGTGAGGAAGTTAATGTTAAAGAGAAATGTTGGATCCCTCAATTTCTCACAGTATGCACTTGTATCCGCAATAATGCTGTTCTCCAAAAACACAGGAATCTCGAGGTGCAGTGCCTAAACCTCTCCAGGTATTTACCGTGGCTCATTCACCTGATGTCTGTGCTGTAGATCACCGTATGCAACATCCAACTCCTCAAGCAAGGCCACACATTTCCAATGGTTTAGAGGCCTGTTCCCCCCTCAAATCAGATTGGTAACTTTTACTATCACATAAATGACGTACCTAAAGTTGAAATGTTTTGCGCAGAGGGCCCCCTGTATGGAAAAAAAACGTCAATCAATAAAATGGTCAGTCTCGCTTATAATAGCCTGTTAATCCATTTAATAGACTATGATATTAGCAGCCGAGCTGACCAGCCAACTTTTAAATTTGGCTGCAATGTAAATAAAAACATTCTGGCTAATCCATGAGGTTTACTTGGTGTATGTTGCAGTGTAGTATTGGGCAATCTACACCACTTTAACAGAGGAGTCAGATCCCTTTGTTGTGCCTTGCATTGGTACCAGTTTTAACAGTTCCTTGTGTACATCAAATGACGCATTTATTACTCTCACATACACCAGTAGCTGGCTAACATTGGTAATATCTGTGAACTCATCTAACGCTAACGAAAAGTATGTACAGTCTGCCATTACTTTTTTCAGCTTTCCCTCCACACGATTCATGCAAGTCACTGTGCGTCAGGAGAGGGAAACCAATTCAAATTGATTTGCCATTTTGTTGTCTCCAAAGGCCTTAGCCATCTCAATCGTACATTTTTTCATCATTTCTCCTTCTAATAGTGGTTTCTGTGCTTTGGCAAGCTGGAGGGAGAAAGCATATGAGGCTTTCAAACTGGACTCTTGGACACTTGTGGCCTGGGTGAAAAAGCCCTGATGTTTTAGTACTTTCCTTTTAAGGTCTGCTAGGATAGCTGCTCTGCCGGCACCGGTGTACTTGCCGTATTTGTCTTTGTGTGAGGTGTTGTAGTGGTGGCTCAAGTTGCATACTTTCAATACTGAAACAGTCTGCAAACATACCAAACATTGTGGTTTACCCCTGAATTCACTGAAAAGATATTCTGTCTCCCACTCTTTTTGAAAAACACAATTTCCATCAGGCACCTTCGTCTTGCACATGTTGATGCTGGTTATTGTACAATGGATATACAAATTCTACACACCCCTGTTAAAATGCCAGGTTTTTGTGATGTAAAAGAATTAGACAAAGATAAATCATGTCAGAACTTTTTCCACTTTTAATGTGACCTATTTTGTGAACAATTATTAACTTGTTGACTTTAAACACCAGAAGACTACCGTGAGATCAGAATTCAATTATATAAAACAAATCAGATTTTGCTTATATATAATTATTCACTTTATTTTGCATTTTTCACTGAAATACTACCTTAAGTACATTAACATGCATGCTTATTATATTAGCTGAGGTTCTTAAGAATAATTTGATGCTAACTACTCGATGATGCATTAACATTACATATTGTTTATAAGCCCAAATATAAAAGTAGTGAAACCTGAGAAATGTAAGCTTAGTCTCCAGGAGTTTAAACAAGATGAGGTAGTTTGTGTACAAGTAAATAGTTCTACTAGATTTGACTTTAACAAACATGTTTCGGACAAGGTAAATTGCACTCAGGTTTCGTTGATGTGAATATTGTGTGAAAACTCTCCATATTGTAACTCTCTGATGCACTTTTCAAAAAACAGTCAGTAATTCAAAGTTTGTTTTTCTGAATCGGTAGCAGATTTTCAGTATGCAGCAATGTTGGTTGACCTTCTATAAAAGTAATCTCCCTCACCTTCAAAATGTCATCATACAGTGGTTGCCAACATGAATAAACCCATATGATATTATGAATTTCTTTCGAGAAAACAACATCAGCATTATCCAACAACATCTTTACAAAAAATATTTTACATTAGTTACTGGGGCCACTAATGATACAGCTGAATGGGTGTTGAAGTTGTGGGTCAAAACCGCTATCCACCCTAGAATGGAATTAAGTAACCGTAATACCTTGTGCTGTAATCGGGGAGCAGTACACACTTGTTGTACACAACTCCTTAGACACTACTCGGTTTTTCAATGTGAATATTCTTTTGTTTATCGCAAACGTGTCTGGATTAACAAGCTCATTTCAGACTCTGCACAAGATCATTTCAGACTCTGCACATAATCTACACAAGGAAAACAACAGCTTACCACGACCCGGTGCGGTAAAATATGGAGATAAAGACCTTTCGGCAGACACACCGTAGCCCTAACAATACCAAAGCAGGTGTCTAGCGGTTTGAAATCTCTAAAGATTATGTTTGAATTCCCATTGGATACATCTTTGTCTTGTTGGGTAAAGACTACAGACATCGTTATACTGAATAGTCTCCCCTTCTTGAGCCATAAATATCAAATTGATTATGTTGTTCAAGGCACTCTGAAGCATCAAAGGTCTTCAAGAAAGCTTGGACATCTGCAGATGTGTTTTTAAGCTGATTCCAATCACACTCCCATATGTATTGAACATGTAAGCTGTGTTATTCTTTTAAAGCCTCAAGCTTTGTAACCCATTGTTGGTGCATCAACCCATATTGAATCTTTGTCACTGGGTTGATGCTTGCTGAGCAATGACACTTGTCGTGACCGTGCAAGAAACAGCATAGAAATGAATAGACTGTGCACGCCCAATCGTGTTCAGCGTATCCATCAACATAGTATGCACTGATTTTCATTTCACCCCGATTCAGGGTGTGCTGTATCGATATATTCTCATCAGAGGCTACATATTCAAGCTATTCGATTGAGCTGTTGGAGTATGTATTTTAACAATGATTGTGGTTGTCTGAGACCAATGAGGTGTCCTTGGTGAGGAAACGGTTGCATAAGAATCTTGCAAACCGAAGCAATCGTAATTGACCGGAATGGGTCAACACCACCACACTCCAGGAACTCAAGTCTGTAGCACATACAACCCTCTCTCAAGATGACCATATCATTCATGCAGTAAATCTTTATTTCATATTTCAAGACAAAGGTGTCTGCGGAAACAGTTTTGTACCATTGCAAAATCTATTTTTTTTCTTTAGTCATCATGGTATACACAACATAGTATTGTGGTTCCGGATGGGGGCCAACATATTTCTCATTCTCTTTGTTGTTAAACCTGTAAGGGAAATATATTTTTTCTGAATCTTTGAAATTTTACATTTATTACACGTAGCAAAGCCGGCAGCTTCATCGGTAGAAAGCAATGACTATCAATGTATCTCTGATTGAATGTGCTATCTGTAAGAATCATGAGCTTGCAACCATTAGCAAATGTCATGCCAGTACCATTGTTAGTAAATTACTGCATCAACATGTTATCATCTAACCCTTTTGAGTTGTGCTTAAAATGTGTAGTCAATATATTTTGGTTACTTAAACTTTTGGAAAAAAGCAGCGACACAACCATTTCAGGCCGAACACCACATCTTAATAGCAAAGCTTATCTTATATACTGTTCACAGAATGGGCAATTGTCTCAAAAATAAAAATAAATATAGCGCACACTGTGGTCCTCGGGTTTAATCAAACACTAATGATTCATTTCAACAGTCAGAGCCACGTTACAATTAGGACATGTTAGCAGTGCACTTTATAGTTGGTAATACTAATGTTGTAATGATATTTCTTTATTATTTGCATGCACACGATTACTTGTTTTTCTAATCAACACAGGAATACAAGTTAGGGGTCCTAGCTTGTACTCAAAACAGTCAGCATTGCTCTTTTCACAATAGCTGGGACCCGATTCCCACCACTGAGTATATTCTGTGCTCTGTGGAAATAAAAGACAAGGTTGTTGACAATGTGGCAGTTGTCTAAGCAATCATTTTAAACGGGGGGGGAGTGGGACATTGGGAAAGATGAGCCCTGCTCTCTCTGGTAAGAACTAGCTCCCTAATTGGTGAATGTGGTGGAGGGGAAGTGTGATGGGGGTTAGAGGGGAGAGTGGAAGTGGGGAAGAAGTGTGGTTGAGGGGGAGAGGGTGAGTGTGGTAGAGGGGGGGGATGGGAGTTGGAGCCCCGATTGGAAAAAGGACAACTTCTGGAAGCATTGGGTGATTTTAGTTAGAGGGTCAGGAGGGGGTGTGTTTGCTTATCTTGTTGGTAAATGACGTTCTAAGAGCATGACCCATGTTTGCACCAAGCAGTTGGCATACCCTGATGATTGGATGAACCCCATCAGGTCTAAAGCAGTCCTTACAGTTCCAAAAAATATTGAAATTGTCAATAAACTTTATCCTGGGGTTGAGGCATGGGGTCTGCCATATATTAAGCACAAGGAGTCTGCTATAATATTCAATTCCTTTCCCCAAGGTTGGAATTGGGCCTGAGATGAAAAGAAATGTTGTTTATACATAGAAAAATAAATCTTCTGGATCTCAGAGCTATTTTTCCTTCGTAGAATGTCAAAAGACCCAGTGTGGATGATAATCTGCATGTTGCTTGGATGTGTAGAGAGAATAACTTGGGATCATTTCTGTTAGCTCTCTGGTTAGGATTTCAGTCTTTGCCATTCTGATATGTTTGGTTATGTCATCCCCAATAAAAGTAGTATCAGGAGGTTTATCAAATGTGGAGTTAGGACGAGGGAAAGAATAAACTTTGCTATCAGTGGTTTTAGGGCTTTTTCTTGGATTTTGGTTATCCCTAATGCTAGTGTTGTGGTTGCTACCCTGGGTTCATTCACACACATTTCGTTCGGAGTCAGGGGATTATACCTGGTTTGCAGTGAGAGTTCGGGTGGTGGATTGAGGGTAGCTGCTCTCTGATTTGATTTCTTGCTGGATTAGCCTCTGCGGTGTTCGACATCAGACCAAGTCCCTGCTGTAGTTGACGCCTTCAGTCTAGCCTCGGTGCTGTGCCAGAAACCTCTGTGGTTTATCTGGTGGCTTTAGCACATGTCCAGGGAAGAGTGTCAGCCAGGTCCCTTCCTTGTATACCAATCTGTGTCTGGCTGTTAGCATTTGGTAGCTCATGCCCTAGAGAAGCTGCTACAGAGTCAATGAATTGTTCACTCTCACGTTATTTCATGCTGGGTTATCGTCTCATTCAGTGACTCGTTTTGAAATGGCTCTGATCTGTTCACCAGTTTTGACTGCCTTCTGTCAAGTATCGGGAAATCTTTAGAGCTCTCTATCCTTAGGTTAACGTGTTGTGATATGTTAGCATTAGCATTTGTTGATTCCCCTTCCTCCATCAGCTGTCTTAGCTCCTCCATCATAAAAAATCCCTCAAAAATACAAATGAACTATGCTTAGGTCCTCTTTTAAAAATTACATTAATGGTAAAAACATGATTAAAACAAATATTGAACAAAAATGAAACAACGGTAAAAGATTTAAAGAAGATTAAATGTAACATTTTAAGTGGCAAAAAGCAGGAAGCAGGAGATTTGCGTTATGTGGCTAACAAGCATGAAATCAGGAAGCAAAATGCAACACAATTTAACAGGATGCCCCGCATCCGTCCACACCAACACACACACTCACAAATAGTGCAGTTTGCGAGCATCGTTGCTTGTTAAACATTTCTATGTGCCGATAACATTCTTGCATTAATGCTCGCACGTTTTAAGAAAATGCATTTTCAAATGTTTTCTTTTACCATATAATGCAACTGAAAGGTTAATGCTGACTTATTTTTAACAATATGTTAAACCCAACCACGATACAATGAACCTAGTCATAACGTCTGGTCGACCCCAGGCATTTTTTGTTCCGTCAGAATAATAGTATTTGTGACGGTGAGGTGACGGATTGGTAAGCCATCTCCCGCATTCTCCGGTTTACCAACAGCCATGGTTGTCATCCCGGTTCAATTGGTTCCTCCGGACAGCAATACCGAGGAGGCATACCCCTACCGTCAACCCCTGCCCTCCTGGGCTGAAGGGGATTCGGAAGAGGAAGGATTTGCTTACGGACACCTTCCAGTCCCCTTGCTGGCGCAGTGGAAACCCCCCGGGAAGAAAAGGAGAAAGAGGCGCAAACGGGCCAAGAAGCAGCCCCAATATTTTTTTGGGGGGGTGCTGTATGGCAGTGTGGAGGACGTCATGCGTCTGGCCTTCTGGGAGCGCTTCTGTGAACTCCAGGCTGCCCGGGAGCCGCAGCCGGCGCCCTCTGCTACCCGGGAGCAGTAGCCGGCACGCAGCGCTGCCCCGCGGTCGTCGCCGCCAGACCCTCTCGCTGGATGTTAACGGTTTAAGCATAAAACTACATACATTTTTTGCTGTGTAGGGGATACGTTTTCTCCAATTACTGCAACTTAACTTTGTTCTAGTTTCAAAATCACCAACGTTGTCTGAAACATTATAATCACCCTGATCATGCTTAAAGAGTGCTCAACCATGAACACCTGATTTCGGAGTGCTGCAGCGCTTGCTGTCATTCTGGCAGGTTCTCCCATCCCTACAGAGAAACTCTGAAGCTCTGTTAGTGGCCAGTGGGCTCTTGAACACCTCACTGATCAAGGCTTGGTAAATATGAGCAAAACTAGCTAAAACAAAAAAAATAGCTGTTTATCTTCTCGGTCGTCCATTCAAAATATTAAAATAAATGTGTCCTTCATTTAAAGAATGAAAAAATGTGAGATATATAAAGTAAATATGTTTCCCCCAAATGTGTTTGCCACAAGTTTTGGCAGTCCTAAAAAATTCTTAGGAGAAAAATCTAGCTGAAGTATATTCCTGCCACATGGTTAGATGGTTTCACTGTTGTTGAATGATCCCTCTTGTGCTGTTTTGGGTCTGTGTGGATAAGTTCAATGACAACACCCTTGTAGTCTGCTGTATATTATTTTGCCTAATGCATTCACATCTCCAGATCCCAAGCACTTTTTGATAGATGAATAATGCAATATCTGATAACAATATTGAGAATCTCATGTTTACTTTTGCACTGTTTTAATTATAAATGCACTGTTAAAACAACAACACTTACAATTATGTTATCACCAGAATTTTCCATACAAATAAACTGTCAGGCCGGCCATCTTCAAGCTTTAAGTTTGTCCATACTTGCCTCGTTTTAATCAGGCTAGTCTAGCAAATTAGCATTACTGATAGTGAACTTTACATTGTCTTAATTTAGTTACATTCTGCCATGTAATGTTATAGTCACATCCATTCTAGAAAATATTGCGCGGTTTTAGATGGTCTAAATATTGTTCCAATGAAAGTGGCATGTTGGTCATTTTCCCTACCTAGAGCTGTGGTCTGAAAGTAAAAAAGATTGATGTTTGTAAATGTGGCATTGTTTGGGCATGTAATTTATAATTTTGTATTATTAGGAAATCATTTTATGATTGCAAAATGAGAAGCAGTGTTGAAGCTAATAAGCAAGGACATCTCAGTGAAAGGCAAAATAAACCCTTACAGTGAGGGGAAAAAAGTATTTGATCTCCTGCTGATTTTGTAGATTTGCCCACTGACAAAGAAATGATCAGTCTATAATTTTAATGGTATGGTTTATTTTAACAGTGAGAGACAGAATAACAACAAAAAAATCCATAAAAACTTGAACAATTTTATCAGTTGATGTGCATTTTAATAAGAGCCATATATGGGGCTTGGAATGGAATACATACTCAGTGGTATTAGATGATTGTGATAAGTAATCAAGCTCAATTGAATTGAAATAGACTATATTTCTAAATGTATTCCTGGCCTAATTTCATTCCAAGCCCCAGATATGGACTAATTTCATTCCACATGGCCATAGCATGGCCGTAAGTCCATCTTAAGGAAACCTGCATCGTTAATCCGTCGTAAGTGCCAAGTTATCGGGAAACCGGGCCACGGTCACTTGGTTGAGCAAGGTACTTGCAACACCCTGGGTTGTGATTCCCACGGTGGAGCACATTGGAACTGTTTGCACTCACTACAGCTGGTTTCTCCGGATAATGGTGTCAGCTAAATGCCTAAAATGTAAATACAAAAAAAGTACATACATGCTGCAAGCAGTGTTTTATCTCAACCTAAAGGTGCTTTATTGTGTTTTGGTTTGCAGACTGCAAATGCCATTGAAATAGAACTGGATATTGTCAGACCAAGCAATCTTTTTCAGCTCCTCAGTCGTCCAGTGTTGGTGAATGCGTTACAAATGGAGCCCTGCAACAATGGCTCATTTGTGAGATGTCATTCTGCAAATCCATGTTCCATTTGCCTGTCAGTTGGCAAAAAATTTATCAGGCCATGCGCACCCATCCTAAAATGTCATAGAATAAAAACCAAATGCCTCAAAACTTCCTAAGTCATGGCCATGTGACTTATTCTACAGGAGTAAAACACTTTTTATAACAGGATGGTGTAAGTAAAAAATGTGCTATTGACTATATAAATACACTTGTGTGATGTACACAACACATTTATTTTATAATTTATTTTACCCACTTTGTTTAGTTTCCAATTTGTTGTTAGTGCCCTGCTTAATTCCAGCAACTTCCAGTGGACTCACCAGACCCAAAGTCCAGACATGCATTCTGAAGAACATTTCATGCCATTCTGTTTCTTGGCATGTGCCTCGTACCAGGAAGTGTGAAGTACATGCTCTCTTCCTGCCGGAGGAGTGCATGCCAGCAGTCACGATTGAGCTCACAGAACAGCACCATATGATTGCTGTTTAATTCTTCAGAAGGTTTTGATGGTCCTTCGTGTATTCAGTCTCTGTATGACTGAGAGAGAAATGTAGTGTGTGCTAAAAATGTATAAAATGTAGATAACGCTCCCACTGCTCCAGAGCCTCCTGACCTAATCTTGAATCTCAGTCAAACATCAAGTCTCCCAAAAGCATGTGGGAAAATGTGTTAGGGTCTGATGAAACCAAGGTTGAACTTTGCTTAAAGTGCTTAAAGAGTGGCTTCCCTCTAGCCGCTCAACCATGAACACCTGATTTATGGAGTGCTGCAGAGCTAGCTGTCATTCTGGCAGGTTCTCCCATCCCTACAGAGTAACTCTGAAGCTCCTTCGTGTATTTAGTCTCTGTATGACCTGGAGAGAGAGAAATGTAGTGAGTGTGCTAAACATTGATAAAATGTAGATATTTCTCCCACTGCTCCAGAGCCTCCTGGCCTACTCTTGAATCTCAGTTAAATATCAAGTCTCCCAAAAGCATGTGGAAAAATGTGTTAGGGTCTGATAAAACCAAGGTTGAACTTTTTGCCCATTATTCCAAAAAGTATGTTTGGCACAAAAACAACACTGCACATCACCCAAAAAACACCATAACCACTTTGAAGCATGGTGGTGGCAGCATCATGCTTTTGGGACTGTTTTTCTTCTGCTGGAACCTTTCTGTTTTTCTTCTACTGGGCCTTAGTCAGGGCTGAATTAATTATGAACAGTTCCAAATACCAGGCAATTTTAGCAGAAAACCTTCAGGCGTCTGTTAGAAAGCTGAAGATGTAGTTCACATTTCTGCACGACAACAACCCAAAGCACACATCCAAATCCACAAAAGCATGGCATCAACAGAAGATTAACGTTTTGGAATGGCCCAGCCAGAACCCAGACGCGAATCCAATTGAACATCTGTGGTGTAATCTGAAGAGGGCTTTGCACAGTTTCTTTTACTCGCATTGTTTACGTTTACATTCAGTACTGTACCAGCACTTTATACTTTTCCAACACAATTTTAATGTTAATATAATAAATGTTTAAAAATTATTTAATGCTATAATCAATTATGAAAACCAAAAGCATTCCTTAACAAAAACATTTTTATTCGTAGGAGAGCCTTTACACTGAATATTAAACATGCCATACTGTAATATCCTTATGCAGACTGGAGTTAGTTTCTCCTCATCTGCAATTAAATTCATGTTTGCTTCTTGGACCATGTCGGATGTTGTCACAGGAATATGCAATCTTGTCAAAATCACTACCCTCATTCAGTCTGCAGGGCCATTTGAATGAGTATCCACCTCATCTTGTGTCTAAAATTAGACACAAGATGCATCTGTTTAATCCTGGCCTTTAAATAGAATATATCAGTTTCCAATTGCTTTGACATTCTCATTGCACTAAATGAGGCGAAATGTGTTTAAAAATGGAAAATTATAAACACAAATGGAATATACTGCTCCGGAAAAAATGAAGAGACCACTGCACCTTTTTCTTTCCTTTCCAAAAAAGTCAAAAAGGAAGGTGTTGAATGAGGAAAAGAATGGTTAAAATTAAGAGACCAATGCAAATTGAACGCTTCTATTCCTCACTCAAAACTTTCAATTTGCAATCGGTACGTTTGTCACAGGCGTGAGTGGGGACCCAAAAGCGGATCGGAAGGGCAGAGGTGGAGTGGCAGGTAGAGGGATCAGAGTCGGGCAGGGAAGGGAGACTCAGACAGGCGGCGGAGGTACTGATCGGTGACAGGCAGAATAGTCGGGAATAGGCGGTAGGTCGGTGCACGGGCTGATGGCAGAAGCATAGGTAGGTAGCAGGCAGAGTAGTCAGGGACGGGCAGAAGGTCGACACACAGGCTGACAGCAGAAGTACAGGCGGGGAGCAGGCAGAGTAGTCGGGGACAGGCAACAAGTCAGTACACTGGAGATCCAAACGAAATGAAGACTCGGAGATTGCTGTGAAGCGCATGTGAATTACGACCATGATCCGGCGGGGAAGGGATGGCAGAGGGCTGTGGAAATACTGTTGGTAATGGGGCAATTGGGGACATGTGCGTTATCGTGGATTGGGAACAGGCATGTAATTGTGCATTGGGAACAGGTGCGTAATATGGAGACAAGTGGATGTGTGAGTGGATAGGAATGCGAGGACCTTCCTCCACGAGATCGTGACAACATCACCTCATTGACTTTCCTCAGGACATTAAACAGCCCTACAAACTGCAGACCCAGCTACTGGCAGGGCAGGTGGAGAGGCAGGTTCCGAGTCGAAAGCCACACCCGGTCCCCTGGCACAAACACCAGGGCCTCGCTGCGGCGTCGGTTGGCCTGTTCCTTCAGGCCGACCGAGCCTCGGTCTGGCTAGGGGACCAGGGGCCAGGGCCTGCTGAAACCCCAGCACACACTGGAAGGGCGTGAGGTTTGTGGATGAGTGGCGGAGAGAATTCTGGGTATATTCAGCCCACGGTAAGTACACCGACCACTCCCCCGGCTGAAATAGGACCTCAGGAACCTACTGACCTCTTGGTTCATGCGCTCCACCTGCCCATTGGACTCGGGATGGAATCCGAAGGTGAGGCTGACCGTGGATGCCCTCCAAACCCTCAACGTGAACTGGGGACCCTGGTCAGTCACTATGTCCTAAAGTATTCCAT
This sequence comes from Esox niger, assembly GCA_016801105.1. Taxonomy (NCBI): domain Eukaryota; kingdom Metazoa; phylum Chordata; class Actinopteri; order Esociformes; family Esocidae; genus Esox; species Esox niger. The sequence goes on along the minus strand of JACXGJ010005913.1, from coordinate 15,577 downwards.
AGTGCTGGAAGACGTGGATGAACAAGACCACTGCAGTCTGCAGGGGGACACCATTCACCCCAGCCACAGACTGTTTGTCCTCCTACGTGCTAGGACACAGTACTGAAGCCTGGGTGGCTGTTACATCCTCACTCATTTGTGCAGCTTGTACTCCCTGGCTGTGTTGTCTACTGTGACAACTACGCCATCTGCAGCCCATCCTTCCCCTGCAGGAGGGGGGCCTCAGCGCTCAAAGTCACCGGCCTTCTGACACCACCGCCCATCATCAACCCATCAAAGCTGTTGTCTCGTTTAGCGCACCTGATCATCATCCAGTCATTTCCCCCAGTATATATGTTCCCTCTGCTCCCTTTGTCTTTGTGTGTAATTGTCTCACTGATGTGAGCAGTATTCAGCTGCGTTATATAAAAAAATATAGAAACCGACTCCGACTCCGACTCCGCTGGTCCTCTATATCGCGAAACTGACAGAATTACACACCTTTTAAAAATGGAGCACAGAGGAGCCGAAGACGAGGCCGGTGTTGCGGACGTGATAAAGCAACCCTCCTCAATACCGGCCAACCTAGGCGTCACAATGGAGGGGATCATACAAGCTGTGCGATGCCTAGAGTTGAGCCAGACAACTCCCGCAGCACTGGCCGAGTTACCGCCCCCCCAGCCTGCACTTACCGGAGTAGGGGCGATGCACATTCCGCTTCCCCAGGATTATGACGGGACGGCGGACCGCTGCCAGGGTTTCCTTCTGCAAGTCGACATCGCGCTCCAGGCGATTCATCCTGCGCCGACAGACGCTCACTCTCCTGCCTGTCCGGAAAAGCCCTGGAATGGGCCACCGTCGTGTGGAACACTGAGGGACCCATCCGGGGCAGCTACGAAGAGTTTGTGGACCTCTCTTTTAAACAGCTGGTAGAGACGTCTATCTGTCTCGACAATATGCTGGCTAACCGAGGACGTCCTGGCGGGGGGCCCGTCCGTTCCACCCCACCACCTGGACACCGCCGTCCCTATGGACCTGGGGACGGCTGCACCCCCGGGCAGAGGGCAAGGAGGAGGAGGTTGTTTAAAGAAGCGCTGGGGCAGCTCCGCTGCTCCGTGCTACACCTCCTCCCCTGACTCCGGAGGCGACAGGCACAGCGCTTCCTCATCACCCCAGGTAGCTCATGCCCATTCACTGATTGTCTTTCCACTCACTCTCTGCACCGTCCCTGTTGAGTTCCCCGGTTTTCTGCTACTCTCCCAGTGTAAGGCGCTAGTAGATTCAGGCGCTGCTGGGAATTTCATCGACAGGGATTTCGCATTACGCGCACGCATTCCCCTTTCAGGTCCTTACCACCCCCCTACCCGTGAGAGCGTTAGACAACCGGCCACTAGGGTCGGGCTTGATTACCGAGTGTACAGTCCCGCTCCTTATGGTCACTTGCGGCCGACAAAGCGAAACCATTTCCCTTCACGTTATGGATTCTCCCACGTTCCCCATCGTGTTGGGTTTCCCCTGGCTGTCTCCCCATGACCCTGTCATTTCCTGGTCTAGTCAGGTCCTTTTGGGGTGGTCACGGAAGTGCCAAGGTAGGTGTTTGGGTGTTTCCATGGGTTCAACCACAGTGGAAAGTCCTGCCGTGCCAATTCCTCCCGAATACAGGGACTTGGCCGCAGTCTTTTGCAAGGCTAATGCTACTATATTACTACCTCAGATGCCAGGGGATTGCGCGATAAACCTCTTAAAAGGGGTGCACTCCCTAATGGTCATTTGTATCCACTGTCCCGCACCGAGACTGTGGCAATGTCTGCATATATTAAGGAAGCGTTAGGACAGGGATACATTAGGCCCTCCCGGTCACTGGTCTCCTTGAGGATCTTCTTCAGGAAAAAGAATGCATCGATTACAGGGCCCTGAACAAAATCACCATCCCGTTCAGTTATTCTCTTCCCTTAATCTCTGCAGAAGTCAAGAGGATGCACAGGGCCCGCAATTTTCACAAAGTTGGACCTCAGGAGTGCCTATAACCTACAGCATATCCGGGAAGGGGACGAATGGAAAACAGCCTTCAGTACAACCTCTGGCCATTAGGAATATTTAGTTATGCCATACGGTTTGATGAATGCTCCATCAGTCTTTTAATCTTTCAACAACGTTTTCAGGGACTGGTTGTGCGAGGGTGTGGTGGTGTATATTGATGACATCTTGATTTTACCTGGCCGGTAAATACTGGTGGCCCAACTTGGCCAAGGATGTGAGGGTGTACGTCTCTTCCTGCTCAGTGTGCGCCCAGAGTAAGGCACCCCGACTCCTGCCTATGGGTAAATTGCACCCCTTACCCATTCCACAATGACCATGGACCCATCTGTCTGTTGATTTTCTAACAGATCCCCCCCCCCCACAGGGCCATACCACCATCTTGGTCGTTGTGAACCGCTTTTAAAAGTCCTGTCGTTTCTTGCCTCTGCCCGGTCTTCCCACGGCCTTACAGACGGCAGAGGCTCGATTCACCCATGTCTTCCGGCACTATGGGGTGCCCGAGGACATAGTGTCTGACCGGGGCCCCCAGTTCACCTCCAGGGTTTGGAAGGCGTTTATGTAGCGTTTGGGGGTCTCGGTCAGCCTGACCTCGGGCTACCACCCTAATCCAACGGGCAGGTGCAGCGTCTCTCCTCAGGCCGGTGGTGGCTGATCCCCTCCAGGGGTGTGATGTGCGGGATGTCCCCCCCCCCCCTCGACATCAAGGTAGAGCCGTGCATCGGGGGAAGGGGGGGTACTGTGACAACTACGCCATCTGCTGCCCATCCTCCCCCTGCAGGAGGCGGGCCTCAGCGCTCGATGTCACCGGCCCTCTGACACCACTGCCTATCTCATCAACTCATCACACCTGTTGTCTCGTTTAGCGCACCTGATCATCATCCAGTCATTTCCCCCAGTATATATGTTCCCTCTGCTCCCTTTGCCTTTGTGTGTAATTGTCTCACTGCCATGAACAGTATTCAGCTGCGCTATTAAAAAATATAGAAACCGACTACGACTCCGACTCCTCAGTCCGCTGCTCCTCTCTATTGTGAAGCTGACATCTACTACAATTTGACTTTCCTCTCATGTGACTTAGAACTTTCTGAAGCATACATTTTGATTTGGACTTCCAGTATTAAAACTGATATTGCCTTTTTTCAAATTATTGTTTAATGATTGTCATGAAATGTTCTGATATTTTGAGAATATAATTTAATAAATCTTGTGTTGGACTAAATGTAAAGCCTGTTGTGTGTTACTGTGGTATGCTTGTACCACCTGAGTAAATTCATTCATTTTTATAGACGGTCCAAGGAAAAGAAATGGTGTTGAGAGGGAGGGTGTGTTTCTAGATAAACATGTTATGTGGCAGTGTTGTTTGAGAGAGAAATCAACTATGACCTAAGCAAATCCAGTCCAAGTTAAGACCAATACTGTTTACTTGGAAAAACACAGATGTATGCAAATTGCACCAACATCCACTTAGTGAAAAGTGTAAAGAATGCTTTTGTGACAAGTGCATCATAACAGAATATTGTGAACAACCTTCAATCCAAACAACATTAAGTGGAATCAAAAAACTAAAATACAACAATGTACTTATAATACCTTTAATTTGTGATTAGTGTGCTAAAGTAATTCTTTATTACCAATCAGCATCTTTCATAGTTTTTTGTTTTGAGAAATACATCAAATGGTAAATTAAGTAATTTTAGTGTGGCATTGCTCAAACAATAACATTGCTATTTGACGCCTGTTTGAATTCCTATGTTGCCTTGAATGCAATAAGAGATTATTTGGAGAAAAACATATAACTGAACAAGGAACTGTACAGTTTGTCTATTACCCTACATATTAAATTGCATAATGTTCATGCTGACTAAATGCTGAAACCCACTAAATGCTTTAATTGAAGTTGGACATTTAAAGGCAATTGCTTAGTTACAGTAACATATAAATTCCAAGGTGCTTCAAAGTTTCTTTTGTCAGTATTTGGTCCCTTTAATTGCTGTTTGGAGCTCTATTTTAGTTTTTTTTTTGTTGGGGAAAAAATTGTTTTCATCCATCCTCAGCTAGCTTTTTTCAGGCCAGCTTTCCCAGTTAATACGATTTTGGTTCAATAGAGCTTTATGTTTGTTAAAGAGCCAAATGACTTTCATGCCGATGCGGCTGTATTTTCCATTTGGCTTGTTTGCTTGGTTTACTGTTTTTAGCTACTGACGCTTATAGCCACCTTGTCCTCTGCTAATCTTGTTCCTGGCCACATTTGATACCAAGTCTCCTGTGTGGTGGTCTGCATCTCTAACTACCACACTATTTAACAATGGGCCACTATTTAACTCACTCAGTCAAGCAGAGACCTTTGCTCTTCTTGGCTGCCTCCACTTACATGGTCCGGCAAATAGGGTTCTACTTAGAGAAACGGCCAAATAAAAGTTGTTAATCTGACAAATGTGATTGTCAGGAGGTAGTATGTTTCACTTAACCGTTAGGTCTTCATTGATACAACTATTACCGGAATATAAAACAAGTTACTTTATAATTGACCAACATCAGCAAGTGGTCTTCATCCTAGACCTGGAAAGATCTTCCGACTAGTATGTCCTGGAGATCTATTATACCTGACACGATTATGGTGTCAGCAATATTTGATTCCCTTTGATCTTTTAGGAGGGCCAACAGTTAGGGACAGCTACAGGCCATTCTACTCTATGGTGCTAGAATTACGGTATTATAGTATATTTTCCAGTTTCCAGTGAGTGTGAAAACTTCAAGATTGTGTGTATGACTCCCTTTCCTTTGGCTGCTCCATTTACGTGTAAGAAAGATTATGCTTCAATCGAAGCTACAGCGGCAATTCTGTTTGGCACACCGGAAGCTGACAAGATGAATAGCGTTCATCTTGTCAACCAATCAAAACCCCATTAGTTGACAACACCGATCTGGGAGAGGAAAAAAAGAGGAGAAATATATTATTGTCGGATTTCCCGTAATTATAAAATGTGCACTCTGCAGGCCAAAAAAAAATCAGTGTGATGGAGCATTGGTGCAGTTGTGTGCTTAGCAAGTAGGTGTAAGCCTATTTTATGGATGCAAAAGGAGGAGTGAGTTTATAATATCCTAGTTTATACAAGTTTGACTGGCTAGCTTCGCACGTGCACAACTAGTGACGTTATTAATTGAATGTCAATCGTCATGTGTAATTTAGTGTTTGTATTATAACAATATAGCCTAATAATTATAACACAATAATATTGCACACAGATGGAAATTGCAAATAATCTGCTTACTAAGACAATTGCATAACCTATTTTAAATGAATATAAAAAAGCAATTAAAAAAAACATCTGTAGGCGAACTGCAAGACGACATACCGAAAACTAACTTCACCAGAACATTGTTGTTACTATGGTAACCAACGCAAACTCAGCCACTGTAGCTGTCATGTGTACACCCCAGCCTGGGTTTACATACGGTAGGCATACTTTTCTCATGTTTCAGTTGACTCTTACTGTGGCACCTTTATGCATGCACAGAAGTTTGTGGATTGACAATGAGATTTTCAGGGTTTGTCATGTATTGTATTTGCCACTAATGTATCCAGAGTGCTGTGGATTCATATTTTGGTTTAAATAATGATATGTTGTGCAAATGTGTATCTTCCAAAGACTCCATCCAGCTTGTTTTCCAATTTTATGTCAAACCTGTAAGACCCTGCTGGTACTCTGCTGGTTACGGAAAAAGTACCGATTGAATGGAATAACTTTTTAACCTCATCAATATACAAACATAACATGATTTTTCCAAAATAAAGGAAGAGAGAATTTAACAGTTTTTCTTGCCCCAGGTTGGTGTATACAAGTAAATAAAGGGAATTTTCTGCAGTGAAGCTTTGACACCAGATACGTACACTGCCTGCTTTTTTCCAAGAATGGACCTGAACTCTCCTCTCATGAAGATTAAAACCCTTTGTGACAGTGGTAACATGTAGAGCCAAGGAGAAAATGCTTTACTGAAATAGAGTCTAAGTAAGGATGAGAATTGACTGGTAGATTTTATGCAAGTGGCCTATATTGAAGTGACCTTGCCTTGGTCTTCCATGCTAAATAAAACATTACTCACTTATTAAATGTAGCTGGCCGTCCTCATCCTTCCTGAAATTTCACGTGGCCAATGAAAATAAATTCACTGCAGGGGGTTGAGCTACGCTGAGGTTGATTATGTTCCCAGAATGTTTATTGCATCAGCGTCAGCCGAAGGTGTGTCTGGCACATAAACACTCTGTAACAAGCAGTCACCATTGAGGAAGTCAAAGGCTGAACAGGAGCACTTTATTTAATCCCCAGAGCCAGTGGCTTGCTGTTGAGCCAGCTGTTTGGCAGGGTTTAGGCTTTGGGCAGCAAGGCATGGCCAGAAAGCTGCTTGTACTACCTGCTTCCGGCGCTGACCCTACAGTCCCCCTCACTGAGTATAATCTAAAAAGATATTAATATAGGCAGAGCTGCCCCTCAACATGGCTGCCAGGAAGGCTTTTCATGTCACTTGGGCACAGAACACTTTTTTCTATCCTCTGTGGAGGATTAAATTTAACTCACCATGCTAATGAGGCAGAAATGGAATGCATTTTAGCTATGAATTTGTGGTTTATTGAATTGACCATTTCCTGCATCAACTAAAATCCATATGAATTAGCAGTAAATAATAATGTTGCTATAGAGCTTAAGTAGAAATGTTAACTAGCTGTAGTAAGAACTAATTCCTTTCAACATCTTAATTATTATTTACAAAGAATGTTATTTTACATAAAGGAGACACCTAATTCAGTTACAACATTTTGGCTTTTCCAACTCGCTTACCTGATCAATTCCACCGACTTCACATTAATAAGTGCAATAGATTGGAAATAGAGTGTAGGTTCACATTTGCAACAGAAAAATATAAATAAATTACTTTTCATCCAACATGGTTACCTGTCAAATGTGTGCTGGTGCTGATGATGGTAAAAATGTAAAAACCTCAGGCTTACCAGAGACTATAAACTACACAGCTAAAACAAGTAAACAGACTTCTCCATTGACTTGATGTTATACTGTGATGATTATGTGTTCCCTTAATTTTTTTGTGCTGTGTATAACAATACTTTAGTTTATGTCAATTTTTTTGACCGTATTCCTACAAAATAAAATGTTCAATTGTTAATGTGGTTTATTTCTTAGGATGAATTAATAATTAATTTAAAGACCATGAATTGCAGTATGCAAGTCACAAGTGTGTTCCGAAGTGAATGCGTTTATGCATTGAAATCTGAGTTTTGTCAGCAACACATGACATAGATTAACACATGACATAGATTTTACACCTAGTAAGTGCTCAGAGGCAGTGGCAGCCCAGCCATTAGGGGTTAGAGATGTGTACCCACACATGTTTGGCCAAAAATACAGCTCCGGAAAATATTAAGAGACCACTGCACCACTTTCCAAAAATGTCAAAAAGTAAGGTTGTGAGTGAGGATCGGAAGGGTTAAAATTGAGAGTCCACTGCAAATTGAATGCTTCTGTTCCTCACTAAAAACTTTTATTTACAGCTTTTTTTGAAAGTTAAAAAAAAGGTGCAGTGGTCTCTTAATTTATTCCATAGCTGCATTGTGAAACCTATTTCTCTTCATCAGATACTTTACAGATTAGAGGAAATGTTAAGCTAGCACTTAGAAAGACACTGATCAGAGAGCCAAGGAAGGTTTTTAATGGACTTGTTGATTTGTGTGGCATCTATAATCAGATTGAAATGACATTGCAAACTAGTTCAAAAGTTGCATCCTACCTAAATATACGCAGAGACACAAAAAAGCATTATGATCTTCATAATTGTGGGAATGGACTTCACAGCTTATTTAGCAGGGAAGATCATGCTGAGAACAAAGGTGCACTTTCAGTCAATTGTAAAATTCCCAGACTTTTCCCTGGCCCGTGTGGTCTGATCCAACAGATGAGATACTCTAGCTCATATTGCTGTAAAAGTGAATGCTGGTATTGATGGAAGGGTGTCAGAACACACAGTGCATTGCAGTTTGTTGCAAATGTGCCTTCAATGGGCACACGAGCATCAAAACTGGAACACAGAACAATGGAGGAATGTTGTCTGGTCTGATGTATTACATTTTCTTTTACATCACATGGTTGGCCGGGTGCATGTGCGTTGCTTACCTGGAGAACACATGGCACCAGGATGCACTATGGGAAGAAGGCAAGCCGGCGGAAGCAGTGATGCTTTGGGCAATATTCTGCTGGGAAACCTTGGGTCTTGTCATTCATGTGGAACGAGTTCAAGGTGTTAACATGGCCTCCAATTTCCCCCAATCAAGCATCTGTGGGATGTGCTGGACAAGCAAGTCTGATCCATGGAGGCCCCACCTCACCTCTTACAGGACTTAAAGGATCTGCTGCTAACGTCTTGGTGTTAGATACCACAGCACACCTTCAAAGGTCTAGTGGAGTCCATGCCTTGATGGGTCAGGGCTGTTCTGGCGGCAAAAGGGGGACCTACACAATATTAGGCAGGTGGTCATAATGTTCTGGCTGATCAATGTAATGCACAATTTAGATTATGCTTCTGTTAGCGTCATGTGGGTATTACTGTTTGCTTGGCTGTTAAGTGTTCCCACTCCCATATTTGATAGATTTATAGTAGTTTCACAAACATCAAATTAAACTTTTCTGTCATCTACCATTAACACCCAGTCTTTGAAGTCATCATTATGTAGCCCAAGCTCTCGAAATGTACGTTTGCCTTCGTTATCAGGTATAGGAGACTGCATGTCTTGACTGAAAAGATTGCCAGTTGAAGAGCGGGAGGGGATAAATAGACAAATAAATAAAATTAATTTGCTTAACCATAACAAAACGCAATATGGGAAATGTGTGAAATAACCCTTTTAACAAATATTGCATGGAAAATATATTTTGATGAATGACAACAAAAATGTAAACATGCTACAAAATTCTCTGATATTCCATGACAGAAAAAAAAAAAAAAATCCTGAATTTCCATGTCTGGAATATACTTTTTAAAATCCCATGATATTCCAGAAATTCCATGACCAGTGGGAACCCTGAAGGTCTCTCTTGAGGATGAGCCCTGCATCCCTGCAAGTTGTAAATAATAGAAAGTATGGGGAGCAAGTCCACAAAAAAACACGAACACACAATTCATAAGACATACATATTGACAATGACAGTACTGAAAGAGAAATTACAATGTTGTGTAATGTGAACACGCATTGATAGATCACATCATGCATATTAAGGATGTTACATATGATTATATATATTTTTGTAATTCTCTTAGGTTTCTGCAAACTTCCAGTCAGATACTAATATATTTGCCCTTGTATAAGTAATAAAATATGTTTTTACAAATTCAGAGTGGTAGGTTTCCTCTTGGGTCTTGACTCCAAAATGGTTGGACCATAATATGAGATTACTTTTTTAACTAGCTATGGTTACCTTGGGACCTGAGAATGTGATGTCAGCAGCCCTAGATGGATTTTTAGTCTCCACAGTACAGTGTAGAACAATGAATTGTTGGATGGCTGCATTGACAAGACTCGAACATCAATAAGACAAAAAACACATGTTGAGACAATAAATCCTGAGGCGAGAGCCGCGCTACTAATCTGTCTGCAGTCGGAATGATGCATGTTCCCATGTCTGGGGATGAGGTCTCGGATGCTAGCGAAGCACATTCTGCTGACGTTGCCCCATTTGTGTTCCTGACAGATTGACACAGAGGTGTGTGTCAAGCTCTGCTGAAGCTGCAGCAGAGGTGGGTAACTGTTTGTGCTGTCTTTGATTAGAATAGAGTCTCCCATAGTGCCAGGTGGGTTGTCAAAGATCAGTTCAACTGCAAACATGCTTGCTCATCCCCTGACATATAGTAATTATATTTGAGGTCTAAAGAATGTATAAAACTGATGAGAAATTGAAGGACTGACAATGTTAGTGTATTTTACATAAAATAAAAGAGAAAACCTTTGACTAATTGTGGTGAACAGATGACAAATTATAGAATTTCCTTGTTCAGCATAATGTTGCATTTTAGATAAGATTCAGACAAATTAATGGAAAATATCTTTGAAGTTGATGACTTTAAACGGGATATCCCTGATTTGCTCCAATCTTGTGGAATTGAGCTGAATTTGAGTAGCAGCGCATTCAAACTAAATGTCTCCCCCACTCATTAAGTTTGACTTCCACTTGGTCGACCAGCTTACAAAAGCTGTATATATATAACATTAAAGGATATTTTTAAATTAAAAAAACTATTTAGATTCCCAATGTGATTCAGTGCTTGTTTTATCACTTGAACAGACATTGACTTAGCTGTATGACCGAATGTATTTTGCTTGCTGTTGCCTGTCCTTGCCCTTTGGATCTGAGAAAATTGTGCGGAAGGACAAGAGTGAGGCAAACATTTTTCCATTTGAAAACAGAAGCCAGTACATATGTTAACCAATGGAAATTCAGCATTTTAGGATGCAAAAATTCAATTTCTGGCTCCTAGGTGTCTTTTATTCTGGTAACTAGCTGAGAATAGGAGCACATTCGTGAAGGGAGTGCTCCTAATCTCAGCTTGTTAACTGTATAAAACACACCTGTCCACATAAGCAATCAATCAGATTCCAAGCTCTCCACCATGGCCAAGACAAAAGAGCTGTCCAAGGATGTCATGGACAAGATTGTAGACCTAAACAAGGCTGGAATGGGCTACAAGACCCTCACCAAACAGCTGGTGCGATTATTGGCAAATGTAAGAAACACAAACGTACTGTCAATCTCCCTCGGTCTGGGGCTTCATGCAAGATCTCACCTCAATGAGTTGCAATGATCATGAGAACGGTGAGGAATCAGCTCAGAACTACACTGGAACACCTTGCCAATGGTCTCAAGGCAGCTGCGACCATAGACACCAAGAAAACAAATGGTAATACACTACATGGTGAAGTATTGAAATCCTGCAGTGACCACAATGTCCCCCTGCTTAAGAAAGCACATGTACAGGCCCGTCTGAAGTTTGCCAATGAACATCTGAATGATTCAGGGCAGAACTGGGTGAAAGTGTTGTGGTCAGATGAGACCAAAATCGAGCTCTTTAGCATCGACTCAACTCGCTGTGTTTGGAAGGGGAGGATGAATGCTGTCTATGCTTTGGGGGTGTTTTTCTGCTAAGGGGACAGGACAACTTCACCGAATCAAAGGGACGATGGACGGGGCCGTGTACTGTCAAATCTTGAGTGAGAACCCCATTCCTCAGCCAGGGCATTGAAAATGGGTTATGGGTGGGTATTCCAACATGACAATGACCCAAAACACACAGCCAAGGCAACATAGGAGTGTCTCAAGAAGGAGGACATTAAGGTCCTGGAGTGGCCTAGCCAGTCTCGAGACAATTGTTTTTGTGACTATTTCTGTTGATGGAATTAATACTGGTTCAATACGATGATGAGGGTAAGAAGACCATAAACTGTGTACAGTCTGCAAGCATTGTTTTGTCACTGTCAGCTACTCGAGTGAAAACACTTCTAACATGTTGACGTAGTTTGTACCAAAACCGTACCGTTAACCGTGACCCACAAACACGTTTGGTACTGAACCATGGTCCCTCTGTACTGCATCTTTACTATATTATAGGCTAATAAGCCTAAAATAAAACTGTTTACGGTTATATTGCAATGACTGCATTGACAAGCAACATATGCAACCTTTTTCTTTCCAAGTTTTGAGTGAGGAACAGAAGCATGTCATATTTGGTAACTCGGGTAGGGTACAGTATATTACAACCAGAACAATGAGCCCACTTCCCTGATTTTAACAATGGATTCATTCACCAGAAATCTGACAATATTTAACACCCTACTCAAAGGCATTCTTCACTATGGCATTTTTCACTATAAGTACACCTCTGAATTTCAGTAAAACACGGAATGTATCAGGCATGGGTCAGGACGTGGAGGAATGGAGAGCATCGTGATTTTAGATCTCAAGCTGACCGTTTATCTCATGTTCTAGAGGAATGTGACTCTTCAACAGAATTGTCATTGATTTTGTTCAGACATTGTGAAAAAAAAAATGATAATGAATGAACACTTCAATGGTTGTTTATTATCTTGTCTGGTCCCACATCAACCTCACATAATCTCTCTCGGAAAAGGACTGACATGGTAAGCAAAGTTTTCCTGCATACCCAGGCTGAACAATTGTCCTCTCAGTAGAGGGACTATGTAAGTGATATCAATTTTGGTTTCTCCCATTGACATGGGTGTGACAGTTTTCCATTGTCGGAATTCTAAACTGACCAACAGAAAACTATTTACAACATATAATAACACTACAGCTTGTTAGTTTATTTGTATTAGTGGTTCTGTCAGCTTGTGGTGGCGAACAAGGAGGAGCGGATAGCGGAGTCGTTGGATAAGTATTCATTTAATCCAAGCTTAATAATGCTCATGGCAGTGAGACAATAACACACAAAGACAAAGGGAGCAGAGGGAACATATATACTGAGGGGAATGACTGGATGATGAACAGGTGCGCTAAACGAGACAACAGGTGTGATGAGTTGATGAGATGTGCAATGGTGTCAGAAGGCCGGTGACATCGAGCGCTGAAGCCTGCCTCCTGCTGGGGGAGGATGGGCAGCAGAAGGCGTAGTTGTCACAGGTTAATTGTGCTTGACTTGAACTTTATTTTGTAGTAATGCACTTTTGTTTGCATCAACACACCCAGTCTAGCTAGCTAGATTTGAGTTATTATCACAATTAAGCCTCTTGCTAACCAGGAGGCTTAGTAGCAATGCAGTCAGTCATTCCACCCAGGACCTGACTTACTAATAACAAAAAGTTCATTGACAAGATGTACTGAGCATTACTGCACAATATAAATATTTTTTTACCAGTAACATGTATAATGGTCTTAATTTGCAACACAGATTATTAATAGAAATACTGTATTATTTATTTTTGCAATGTGTTTTGTTTTCTATTCTACATTACTCTAGGCTGACTCTGGAAAACAAATGCCTATTCAAACAATAAAAATTAGGTTGGCATTTGTACTTACTTTTCCTTGTTGTTACTATGGCATTGATGTCTTGAACAAAATCTGTAACTTGTACTCAAGTACTTTTTAAGTACTCTTTTAGACTTACTTGAGTATTTTTTTCAGGTGGTACTTCAACTTTTACTTGAGTACATTTTAGGGCGAGTAACAGTACTTGTACGTGAGTACAGATTTTCAGTACTCTAGCCACCCCTGATCATGGCTGCTGGCTATTGAACTGTGTGCTGATAACGAGGATGTTCCCTCTCCTCTTTAGTCTTGAGGACACAGACTTTGCCTCAGTCCATCTTATATACGAGGCAGTGCTTCTGGATCTTGTTTATAATGGTTTCTCTGCATGTTTGCATGTAGTATGTGGAGTAAGTTGCCTTTTTGATGCAGCTGCGTACTGTGTTCACAGACAATGGTTTTCCAAAGTGTTCCTAAGCCCATGTTGTGATTTGCACTACAGAATTGTCTGCTTTTACTACATGGCCACCCGAGGGCCCGAAAATCACAGCCATACAATATTGTTTTTTGGCCTTGTCCCTTGCATACGGAAATATCTCCACTTTCTCCAGATTTTCAAAATCTTTATTTATATTGTATACCGTCCCCAAAGAGATCCCCAAATTCTGCTATTTTATGTTGAGAAATGTTATTGTTAAACTAGTGCGCTATATTCTCGAGAATGCTTTCACAGATTAGTGAACCCCTCCTCATCCTCATTTCTGACAGACCCATCCTCTCTGGAATTATCTTTAAATGCCCAATTATGTTACTCACCTGTTGCCAATTGACCTACTTAGTTGTGGTTTGATATTCCACCAGGTTGAGTTTTTTAGCATTACACAACATTTTCAGTCTTTTGTTGCATCTGTCTCAACTTTTTTGAAACATGTTGCTGGCATAAATTTCAAAGTGGGCATGTATTTTTCAAGAAACAATAAAATGTCTCAACATTTGATATGCTGTCTTTGTACTCATGTCTATTGACAAGGGTTTAAATGATTTGCACATCATTGTATTATGTTTTTAATTACATTTTACACAGCATCCCAACTTTTTTGGAAATGGGGTTATACCTATATTAAATTAAAAGAAATCTAATATTCTTAAGTTCAAGAATTTGTGAGATCAGAATTTTCTCTTGGTAGCAAGCTAAGATATTTTAGGCTCATCTCTTCACTAATAAGCAATTAACATAGAAATAGGCCTAGATCAACAACTGCATAGTGGGTGAGAGAGAATTTCTGGTGCTCAGCTTTGCCCACATGCTGTCCACTAAAAGGTAAAATTTGTTATTAAGCATTTGAGGCAAACAGTACAATTCAAAATGACTTTGATGTGAAGACTATACACTAAGCATACTGCCAAATGTAGAAATAGTAGTCAACGATCCTTCAAAATATTTATATGTGGCCTCAAAATCCTTATTATGAATGGTGATAAGGTCCCTGTGTGTCACAGTCGTCAGGGTGCAGGACACAGGCGCAGAGGTTGCTTAAACATAAGGTATTTTAATAAACAGACTTGTGGAAATAGGCTCCACACAGCTTCTGTACAAGAAACAAGAAGCATGCGACAGCCACAACAACAATGATCAACAAGAAACACAGGGGTAGGAGAAACTTAAATTCCACTTAGGGCGTAGATTGTCAATGATACAATCTACTCGGGATTGAAGTGACCATCCCTCCTTTCTTGAGCAATGCTGCTGTATGTAATTCATGAAAACATTTACTAACATTAGTGTACTATGTGACAGAATTAAATAATGTTAGTCCATCCAATAACAGGGTGACTGCTAAAACTTTACATAATTATATTTTAATTGCAATAATGACATTGCCGTCTACATGTTGCTAGAGAAAAAAACTAAACTGAATGATTCCTAACACTCACTGAAGTCCCAATTGAGAGAAAGTAGGCTTGAGAAATTTAACACAACACAGAGGTACTAATTAACTCTTGAGCACAGGTGTATAGATAGAACACACGTCCTGTCTATGCCTCCTGCTAGGAGTTGCCCATGTAACTGTCACAGGCTTGAGGGATAGGGCCATTGACCATATGCTGGAACATCCCATACAAGGGTCATTTAGGCCTTTCTTATTGGAGGGTATTTGGCTGGGTTTATCCTAGGCCGCCTCCCTTGTATTATAGGTACTGTGGAACTTCCTGTATTTTTTGGAGAAGCACAAAGGAGAGTGTGATGGAAATTTCATCGATAGACACTCAAAGGAGTAAGACAGAGACAAAATTCTCTTGTCACAATTAGTATTTTATTTGCAAATAGAGAGACGCGTCAAATGCTTACCGAATAATCATTCGAGGAGTCTCTAAAGTAAATTACATGTACAGCTCGTATTTATAACAGTCAAAGGGGTGTGGTATAATGCTGCACCTCTGTGCTAACTCAATAGAATACATTCCTTTTGTTCTATTACCACCTAGGCCTGACACAAAGGGCATACTGTCCT